>VYZQ01002091.1:12554-27961 GCA_013400655.1 Mystacornis crossleyi
CCCGCCTCCCCTGCAGCTCTTCTTCCTCCCCCGCACCCTCGGCAGCGGGAACGATCTGCACAGGGAAGACAGAGAGAAAGGTAGCGGGGATGCCCTGTGCTACCCCTACGAGCCCGGCGAGATCTGGCTCCCCTGTTCCCCAAAAGCAGCATTTGCTTCAAAGAAAGGAGGGAACAGGGAGCCATTGCCCAGCCGTTAGGAGGATCCAGTTGACTGAATAAGGTATCCCTTCACTTTCTCGTGCGGTGGGCGCCCTGGTAAATAAATTTTTACAAAAGAAGAAAAGCACTTTCTTCTGACTGAGTCTTCTCACTTGCACGGTATAGAGCTGTTGAAAATCCCTGAGCAAACTGGGCCTGGGAACCACTCTTCCATTCAGGATAACGGGCTGCGAGCGCGGATGGCAGTGCGCGCTGTTCTCCGCTGGGCGCGGTGCTGGCCGCCAGAGACAGCCCCGCGCACCCACCGCCCTCCCGCCCCGAGGGCTCGCGGGGATGCTGCGACTGGGGACAAGCGGGGAGTCCGCAGCAGAAGCGCCGGGCTGCTCCTGGGGCGGCGCAGCCTCCGCCGGGCGCTGCGGAGAGCAGGCGGTGTCTCTGCGCGGCTCTGTGCGGAGCGGGAGGCGCTGATGCGACCGCAGCTTGCGCTCAGCCGCCCGGGCTCATGGTGGCAGCCCGAGGTGAGGGAAAACCAAAGCCACCGTAGTGACCAGCAGTTACGTAAAGCGGCGGGTGTGACAGGAGAACGCGGGAGCGGGCGGCCCGCAGCCGCGGAGGGGCGCGGACAGGCAGGGCGGAGGCGGTGGCAGCGGCTCCCCCGCCCCGGCAGGCGCCGCAGTCCCAGCCTGCACAACTGAGTGCCAGGGAAACCCCGAGCTTCCCATTCACCCACGGTTTTCGTACACCATCGCGGGCAGCGGAGCGAGGAGCACAGCCGCTCAGCCTCCCGCTGGTGAATGAGACCGCTTCTGTTTCGTGAGGGAAGTGCTGATTTATTGGATCACTTACTGACTTATTAAATGCTCAATATTCCGGCAGCATGTTTTCCCTCAGACCCGGGGAGAAGTGTCGGCACTACAGAGCATTCCTTCCAGCTGCTTCCCGAGGAGAGCAAAGCCCATCCATCACTGGAGATGGAGAGCAGCAGCCCGCACTAAAGAGGAGGTTGCAGGAGAAACCCCTCAGCGCGGCGCCGCAGCTCCTGGGCAGAGGGTGGTGGTGAGCACGCCCTGACATCCACATCCACCCACCACCAGCCCCCGCCCTGCATCCCCCCCTTGCAGCTCAGTGCATGTGTCCGTGTAGGTGCATGACAAGTAGGTTATCAAACTGTGGGAGAAGATTAAAAATAGGAGGAGCCAGTATCAGGGGGATATCAGATTAAGGGCAGCCACACGTGGATACAGGCAGAACTGCCTGGTCCTCAGTAGACGTCCACGGGTGTTTCACTGGACAGGGAGGGGCTGGCTGCCCAGAGAGAGCTGTGAAGTTTCACAAGGTCAGGTATTTTTAACCAGAAAGTAGAGTGATGATGAGGATCAGCCCAGGATTTTGCTTCAAAGAAAGGGAAACAGGTCCATGCAGGAACTGATGTTATTTGTCTCATTCTTGGGATGTTCAGTGACATATTTGCAATTTAGATCCCCAGGGGAATGGATATATCACTTCATACTTCCCATTTTAGTCTAGGGACAAGAGCGTACCCCGGACCAAGGCTGCTTGTGCTGGTGCGAGTGATGCTTCCTGAAAAGGGGACTGAAGATGTCCTACCAGAAAAGCCTGTATGAGAGCTAAGGGTGACCCAAGCACCAGCAAGCGCCGTGATACATTAAGAAGCCCTTGTGCTGTTGCTCCATATGTTGGCTTTGTTTCCTGCAGAGTGGAAGATGAGCATCAGGATGTGGGTCAGGGTCCAGCAAGAATCACCTTCCCATTCCCCACCAGGGAGTGGGACAGCCTCCTTTTCCTCCCTCTCACCTTGACAGAGACACGTCATACTAGAAAATGCTGCTCTTTAAGGTTTTGCATGTGTTTACTGACATTCTGGAGAGTTAGAGACTCTTAGATGCCACCCAAAACAAGCAAGCTGTGAAAACTGCAGATGAGCACATCTAACAACATCAGGCTACTTCCCACTGATCAACATTCAGAGTCAGTCAGACAATCTTAGAGGCAGTTTGGTACTGTTTGTTACATCCTCTGAGGCTGTTCTCTCTGCCCTCACATTTTCTACACTTTTTCTACATATGCATTTTTAAAGTACAACTGAGTGAAGTTAAGTGATCCTTTACATGAAAGCAGCATAAGATAAGATCAAGGCACAAGAACAAGCAAATCACTTGGACCAGCTACCCCATATTATAATAATTTAAATCAGGGTTGACTCCACTGTAATGAGCAAAGTTGGCAGAGCCCTTATTACATGAACAAACACAGAACTGTCAGAAAAGAATCCTGATTTGTTCTTGCTTGAGTTATGTTTGGGATGTGCCTGTTGCCCTTTCTGTCTCCAGCCAAGTTTCCTGGCTGATCTTGAACCGATGTTGTAGTCTTGGTTTTGGTCCTGTCTCCTGTTGATGCAACCTGGCCTCTCTGGATGAGTGCTAGGCCTGAGTCTACTTTTTGTTCTGTCTAGGGCTCTCAGTTGAGCCTGTTGTCAGCATCTGGCTCTGTCTGCTGCTCTGGTTGATGTGGGCAGTGCCTGGGTTGAGGTTTTCCTCGGCTCCTTGTTTGCCTTTCCTGTGGAGAAGCTCTTAAAGCTACACAGCAAGGGACATTAGATGAGTCGAGGGAGCACCACACATTTGAAAAGGTAGGTGGAAATGTAGAGAACATGAGAAGAAATTAGCAATTCAGCTGGTTCTCTGAGTAAGAGAATGGAGACTGCCTGGCAGATGGGACTGAGATGGTCAGTAACAGGGGCAAGTACTGAGAGCATGCTGGTATGGGTGCCTGGCAAAGAATGGAGTGGGAGGGCAAAAGGCGGAACACTTGTCTCCTTGTGGAGAAGTTTTCACCATGGTACGGAGTGGTTTTCTTCCATCAGAGGAAATAGTTGTGGAGGCTGATGACAGGTATCTTGGAAGGGGCTGACTTGAATACAAATATGGGAGGAAGGCCTTGGAGGGCTGTACTGGGACAGGGAGGTAGGTAAGTTGTGGTACTTGTGGCAGTAAAGCAGCAGCTTCTGACATCCTTTATGTTTTGGTGCCTTTCTCTCCTTCAGAGAACCCCAGGAACTGCACGAAATATATAAATGCAGACTCTATTCTGCTCAATCAAAATAGGTATTTCTGTAGTGAAAAGCTCAAACTATCTTAGATTAGAGGTGGAAAAAAATGAGGTAAGCCAACTGGCACTGTGTTTCTGTGAGCAGTAGTGTGGAGAGTAGGAGCAGCTGCTCATTTGAATGCTTAGCATTAAATTAAGTGGGTGCAGATTCTGTCTGGTGCCATTCCTTACTATTTTGAGACCTTCATAATTCCCCTGTTATGCTGAAGAACAGTTATGATGCTGATGGTTCTCGAGCACTCTAGGAAAGGAAGGAAACTCACAGCTCCTCTCCACTGTGGTGCACAGAGGCATTTTCACCATTACATTTGGCAGCCTCTTGGGCTGCTCTCCCAGCACACTGACACAGTCCCCATAAACCTGCCTTGGCAGATGTTGTTCAGTACACAAATCTGGCTGATACACCAATGGGGCCATTCCACTTCCTCAACAGTTAAACTGTTGTGGCAGCAGGTTTGTTGAGCTGGTCCCGTGGCAGGAGGTATCTACTCCTCATTATGTCAGACCATTGGCTGTGATGCTGCACTACAAAAAAAACGTGACTGTTGTTCTTTCTGTCTTTTAGAGGAGTGATTCAGAGTGCTGCAATTTTGTCATGTTTTATCTTGTGATGTGTGGCTTTCTTTCCCTGACAAGTCTTTTATTTCAGTGGTTTTTTCTTACTTACAATCTGTGGCATCTCCTGCCTACACGTTGTAAGTCATAAAATAACTGTAAATTGCATCCTCTCTATGAGTATTAGGTTTGGGCAGATGAGGTAAGAGATTGATGGGAAATGTGCCAGCTCTTTAATTCTTCATTCAGCACTGCCTTAGAGCACAGTTTTTGTATTCAGAGAGCGCTGTTATGACAATTCTTGTGCAACACAGTCTGCTTTTGCTTCTGGCTTTGGGGTTTTTAAGGTGAGAAGCCATTCACCACATGGCTGGGACAGGGACTAACGTTCTTTAGAAATGAAACTACATCCTAGGACTCTTCTCTGCATTAATAATGTCTTCTCCTGCAATATGAAATGGCCTCAAAAGGAAGAAACAGTAGCTTCTCACTGTGGAATGACATATTATATAATTGTCAAAGCATTCTCTTAAGATGATTAGAAAATTATCTTTGAAACTTTGCAAGCAGCAAAGATAACTAATCTCAGTTTATCTGAACCTTAGGGTAGGAAAGTGCAACTCTGTATATTGTAATTGACTGTTTTAAGCGTGCTACCTAATTTTGATTTTAAAGATGAATTTGGAGCTAATTTTGAAGTTGGGGAGATGAGGGTGGGTAAGGTTCAGGGCTATAAATCCTGATCAGAAGCTGATACTTTTTGAAGCCCACAGTCACACATCAAAGTTGCTGAAATAGGTGAGTTAATACTCAGCTTTGTCTTCAGTGACTCCAAGACTTCTAAATCAGTGCATCTAGTGGTAGATCACACTGAGACCTACCTTGCTACATATATAGAGAGTGAGGTTGCTTACCTCAGACTGTTCTTCTGGTCTATTTCTTTGCCGTGTCCATTTCTTTGTGCTGGGATTCTTCAGGATATTGGACCCTAGCAACTGCTTTTGAGAGCTGATTGATGTAGATTATTCCACTGTGTGAACAGTCCAGTAACATGCAAGGCTGCTAGAGACAAGGCACTCTGTATTGCCACATGTGTGCACCAAGGAAGCAGAACTGTCCTATTATTTGTGGTTGCCTTCTGCTTCCTTCAAGTCTGCATTTAAAATGTTAACAATAGGGATTTCCATGGGACTAGCATTTTACAGTGTCATGACAATATGTCACTCTTCTGCCCAGCCCCCTGAGCACAGTTCCACAGTTCCTGGTAGATACCATTTACTTGAAATTACTATAGAGGTTTAAATACTCCTGCAATAAAGTAAAAGCTCTGCCAAAAGCCGGAATGTACTTGCACATTCAGATTATTAGCTGGTATTCTTTTCTTGCAAGACTGTTGCCTGTTTCTATATGCCATTATAGTGCTTTTTATTTAGCAAACTCAAAAATTTGCACTGATTCCAACCCACCCACTTCTCTGATGTTCTCACTGTGCTGACCAAATCCAGCCTGTCTACTTAACATTTAAATTTGTTTTGTACTATTTTTTTCTATTCATGAATCTATTACAGCCAGGGAAATAGCATATTCCTTTAACAGAGCATGCAGAATGGTTTAAAATAGAAATAACGTTCACTTTCTTGTTGTGTATTTTTATATTCACCTTTGAATATTCTGCTGTTGTGTGTTTATTTTCTTTTCTCCTTGGCAGCAACTTTAAAACCCTTCAATATCTCCTTGTATTCTTTTATATGACTCTTTTGTCAGTCTGAGTGAATGTTTTCTTTGGCTTTCCTTTTGTTTAAATATGGGGAATAGAAGGAACATGTCTTGAATTGAAATCACTGAACTGGAAAGGGACTACAAAAAGAATTGACTGTAGTAAAGATTAAGTATTAAAATCCAGCCAGTGCAGTCCTTACCAAGTGTAGAAAAGCAGAAAATGCACACAGCCTCGGAGAATGCATGGAGAAGGTACAATGGAAGCGGCTGAAAATAATGGGAAAAATTGAAATTGGTAGTCTTTGACATGAAGCTAGAAGAGAAAGAGCCAAGGGTGGGGTAGAGTGGGGTGCTGAGTTTGAGGGATTGGAAGAGGTTAAAATGCTTAAAATGGAGAAGCATAGAATTGTTGTGTGTAGTCAATATTCTAGTTTTAGGCTGTTAATAATGAACTGAAATCAGTGGAATAAAACTTGATTGAAACGGTGATGACACAATTCCACAATATAATGATAAAGAGCACTTCACAATGGGCCCTTTAAGAAATGTGGAATCATTTGCAATTAGCACTGTTGGAAAACCACAAAGATTTAATCTGAACTGAAATCCTCAGATGCTGTACTAAGTATCAAATGGTTTTGTTACTATACAATCTCACCAAAAAAAGAATCATCAACATAGTTTCTTTTAATTTTTTATTCAGCAAATATGGGCTGAATTTGAGTATCATGAGCAAATCAAGGAAGAGATTTTTAAACAGTTTGCCTAGTCTGCAGTGTTTCCAGAGACCTTTTCAGGCCTGAGTCTACAAATAACAACTTCTAGGTTTTTCATTTGTTTGTTTCTGTTTGCACACGCCCCTTCTCCCCCTACACACGCACTCACACACACACACATCCCCCAAGTATTCCCAGAGTAGGCTTGGATACAGTTTGTAGATGATAATAGGGTTCATGACAGTGATTTACCTTCCACATTTTCCTATGAAAATTACAAAAATTCCACTAAATTATCCAGGTGATATGCCACTGTGAACAGTTTCTAAACTTGAATTCTAGAAGGACAGAATGTTTATGAAAAAATAGAGGCCGGAAAGACCAAATAAGTAAATTTTCTGAGCTGCCAATTGTGTACTGCTCAGGAGCTCTTTATATTAATTTTACTTACTGCTTTCAACAGGTTATTTCATACTTCATCTAATTTATTTTTATTTTCTACTCTTTTCGTTTCACTAATAAACAGAAATGGATTTAGTGACAATTTCAGCTGTAACCTTTTAATTCTTTCTCAGTGTGATGCACTAGACTTCATCCATTTTAGTATTAGTAACTCCTCAGGTAGTTAAGAGTTGTGTCAATATAAAACCTAGTCACAAAATAAACCATGAGTTCAGCAAAGGTTACTTAATCTTCTCAGGGATCTCAAAGTCACCAAATGTGATGTTTTCCTCAAAAGACTAAACAAGTGACACATCAGAGGTTCTTTAGAAAGGATTGAACGCATTTAGTATTGCTCAGTAATCAAAAACCACTTTTTTGTTTTCAATACAGTGCTCTTCAAAGACACAAGTAACAGCTCCGAGAAATGTTTCCTTTAAGTGGAAAAGGTACAATACATCCAGGGAATAGAAATGCTGTCCCTATTACTCTTGTACCTGAATATATATTTCAGAGGCAATAATGTGTGAGAGGGCAATTCTGCCTTCAGAGTAAGAACTTGCTATTTTTTTTGGAACTGCAACCAGGATACCTGCTATTTTGAGATAGTTAATATTATTCAGGACATGTAAGACATGTCTCATTTCCTGTATCTGCTCAGGAAAAATCTGGAGTGGCTGTAAAATATTATTGAAGTCAGTGGCCAGCACTGCATCATTCTGGTCCAGCTTGTTCCAGGTAACATGAACTGTGTCTTGTGATTCCTCACACATCCTATTCAGGGCTGATTGTATTAATTTAATCTGCTGGGTTTGCATTCTCATGTCAAGATATTTGTATGGGCTTGTGCTTATCTAACACAATAATCTTGCAGCTTTTTTAGTATTTGTGTTATCTCCCTCTACACATCCCATCCTCTTGCTGAGAAATCCAGTTTGTGTGTCTGACTTAGTCACAGTCCTCATGCTCAGCCACAGAATTTCTCTTCAGTTTTGAGGCAGTTTCACCCTAAAATTTAATTTCTGCACTTGCAGATTTCATTTCACTTCCATCCTTGAATCCTCAGCCTGGGACAATAAGATAGAAGTATTTATTAATTTGTGCTCTCTACTTTTTCAGAACATGCTCTTACCTGGTAATTACTCCCCTCTTGCAACAAGAAACCTCCAATGCTTTTTCTAAAAGATGAAGAAAAATGGGAAGAGAGTAAAACAGAATAAAATAAATCTGGTGATTAATCAGTCAATAAACACCAGTTGTAGTACACACACTCACTAAGGGGATACCGTTTAATCTACTGGCTTAGAAATCTGACATCATTAACCCATGATTAATTTTTGAAAAAGAAAAGCTTGTTTTGCTAAAACTGTTTTGCATTCTAAAATAAATGGAAAAAAGTGTCAATATGCAAATCAAAACTGCATGAGAAGACAACATGCATAGTAATGAAAGTGTCAAAAATAATATAAAAACCTTGACTCCTTGAGGATTGTGATAGTTACTGTAAAGTGCATTTATTCTCACTAGTTTATTTAAAAAAGGTTAGCCTCTAATCTTGAAAATGCTAGAAACTATTCACAAGAGTATAATTACTTATATGCACCAAGCTTCTGGGCTGAGTTCTTTTAGACTTCTATATAAAATAAAAATTTATAGTATTTGTAACTCAACCTGTGATTTAATACCTATTAGTCTGTCGTGGTCAAAGGATGTTTTTCTACAGCCCTTGAAAAACAAGCGTGAACAGTTACCTCACGCTTGGTATAAAACCTCAAAGTTATAAAAAAGCTTAGGGAATTACTTAAATTCTGAGCATGCAAATAAATGAAGTGCTAATGGAGGATTTCTTAGTCATTGTCTTCACTATGAGAGTGGTGAGGCACTGGCACAGGATGCCCAGGGAAGTTGTGGATGCCCCATCCCTGGAAGTGCTCAAGGACAGGCTGGATGAGGCTTGGAGCAACCTGAACCAGTGGAAGGTGTCCCTGCCCATGGTGGGCAGTTGGAGCTAGATGATGTTTAAGGTCCCTGCCAACCCAAACCATTCTGTATTTCTGAGATGTACTGGGTGAAGTGTTTGATCCGTTTTGTGTTGCCAATTTCACCTTAAATAAATTTTTTACCTTCTGAGACTTCAGATATGAAAAATTCTGCAGCAATATCCTACATATGAAAGTGCAGACATTGCGTTCAGAAGCCATCTATGCTAGGTAAAGTTACATATTAGCCAGAAATTTTTAGTACCATGAATTTCTATTATGATGATTATATTGATTATGATCCACATCTACTTTGTTGACATGAGTGATTAATTTCAGCAGTGTTGTGCTACAAGGTCTGCTGAAGGTATGTTGTCTCTAAAGTTTGAATTTTCTGCCACTGATAAAATCTCTAGAACTTTTCATATAACTTCGATCTCCATTATGAAAAGACATACTGCTTTTAGGCTTGTTTTTAAATCTAAATATAGTAAAACATCATATGAAATTGTCATATACTTTTTATGTGATCTGGGACATAGAATGAAGGCTGTCACTATAATACTGTGCATTGACTTTGTTGAATTTATCTAAATTATTACTGAAATTGATATAGTGATCCATTTCAGGGAAGCTTTTTTGCTTTAGAATTTCACAGCAGATTTTAGCTATATTTATATCATTGTGATTTCTTAGGTGCATATATCCTTTGTATTTATTTTGAAACAAATGTGTAATTTCATTACTGAAAATTGGTGACCAACATTTTGACTCTGATTCCTGTGATATCCCCCTGTTTATGTGTGAGGTATTGGTTTGTAGCCTATTGTAAGAGGTAAATGCCCGTGATGCCCATCATATTTATTATTTTTTCAAGAGAGGAGGAAACAGTGGAGCTGTTAATAAGAAAGAGGATTTCCAAAGTTGTATTATGTATTTTTTAATAATATATAAAGTGGGGGGTGGGGGGGGATACAAAATAACACCTCAGAGGTATTAAACACTGAAGCTTATTCTAAACTCCAGTAGCTGTGACATCATATACACATATCATCCCCTAAAAAGATGTATTTTCCTTACATTTAGTCCATCTTACTTATTTGATAGATGTTCACCATTCAGTGCTTTATATGAAATAAACTAGTGCTTTTCATCTAGTTAATGGATCAAAGCAGTGTTCAAAGAAGAGCTCCTTTTATTAACATTTTGTAGCAAATTCAGCTGACACAATAAGAAAGCAATGGAGGTGGAAAATGACTCGCTTTTTTATCTGTGAGTGTAACTCAAGGTTACAGCTAGCATGTGTGACTGGTAGTTATTAATATTTTTAATTAGTCTGTTGAGAAATTTTCTATTCTATAGCTAATGACTCAACAATTTCTTTGTAGGCTGAATCCACTTAAAATTATCTTTGGTGAACAACTATCTGACTAGTAAAGAATCCAAACATAATACTTGAAATATTTTAATTGAGACAGTTGAACTTGCAGCTATTTCATTGTAACTGAAGAACTCTTGTGATTTTATGGGAGAAGAAGTAATCTAAAAGCCAACTCTTGAGTTTTTTACTTTTCAAATGATGCGGAATAATTTGAACACAGTACAATTTTTCTTGGCAAAATTTATGTAACATTATTGACTGGTTTTGTTCAATTAGAGTTGAACATTTCATTTTTTATATATCTGAAGGAAATCACCTAATATACAAAGCAGCAAAAGGCTGTCTGCTGAATAAAGGAAAATAAACAAAATAAATCGTACAAAACCTGCCGGCACAAGCTTGGAGGTTTGTGTGGATTTTTTTTTTTCTTTTCCTTTTTTTACTTACTGAGAGAAGTTTGCAGAAGGTTTTTTTTTTTGAATCACAATTTTAAAGTCTTTCATGATGTTTCCATGTATCTTTGTATATAATCTCTATGAGCTTCTTTCACTGCTACTTACTATTCCTTCTATTTTTGTCTGTCACCTTTCAGGTGCTGTAGATTTTTCGTTATATGAGAAAATGGATTGCCAGGTTGACCTATCGTACAGAAATATATCTGTCATTTTGCCTGACATGAGGATTGTTACTTATGAAGAACAGACTCTCCTAGCATACAAGAGGATTTATTTTTCTCTCTTGCTTTGATTCTTTCCAGACATTTAGGCCCTCAGTGGTATTTCTTGGGATTCACATGTGCTTTATGATGAGTTTTGTTTGCCTATAGCAAAGTATCTCAGATAACAAAATGAACAAAAAAAATCATCTGTTATAATTAACTGTAACTGTCACTATAGAGAGAAGATCTATAGTTAGTAAAATGATGTGTTTTTTTCTCTTATTGATTAACCTGCTGAAATAATTTGTAAGTTATGTAATAGGTTGAAGGTACTCTTTTTTCCATGTATATTCTTTCTAAGAATGACAACATTCACTAAGGCTTATGGGCTGAGATTTTTCTATTATTTGTTAATTTACTTTAATTTGGTATAGCTCTGTGGTGTCCAAGTAAAACAAACGTCAGGCTTTTTTTCACTGTGCATTTGTCTTATGTACTGTTAGTAAATTTTTTGTCAGTGCTACTAAAGCCTCAAGAATCACTAAGAAAGTTCACTATGTACTGCTGAGCTATCTTACTGTAGGGACTGCCAGACCTTTTGATATTTAAAAATGTTTGGGGAGTAAACTGAATAAACAGTGGAAACAGATTTGTAATTTAAAAGGACCTATGAAATTCTTGGCACAGTTGTGCATTTTCTTACTTCATTGTTGGATGCCTGTTGCATGATTACAGGCATATTGAGAGTAAAAGAAAATGAAATGCATTTGATGTCATAGTGTTTCACAGTGTTTTTCTTATTTCAGTGGATTTTGTCATCCATAATGTGATTTTTTCAAAGGAAAATTCCTTTCCAAATTTTGGCTGTCACCCTTTCAGTGATTATTAGACTAGTTTTCAGGTGTGTTCCGTTGTCATGCATTTCCTTAAAGGCAGATAAAACTATGGGCAGTAGCAGAAGAACATTTTTATTTAAATATTCTTGAATCTGGAAGCTTGAGTTAATCCGCTTCCAGTCTTGTGAAGTCTGCACAAAAAATACCAATAAATCGGTGGAATTGATCACTACATCATAGAAGTAGGGCTAAAACATGGCTGGCCCTTAAGGGAAAAAGCAGAGACATTTTCCCCCACTATGTTCTTCCCCATGTGGTTTTTGCAGCAATGGCAGTCACCAAATGAAAGGTACAATTCTACCAGGCAGCACAGAAACAGGAAATGGAAAACTCTTGAGAAAACATCCAGGGAAAAATTAAATTGTTAGGCTTTCCTCACAGACATACATGCTACTGATGTATGAGATGTCCAGAGAGAATGTGTGCCTTATTTTATTCTGTGCATAGAAGAGACAACCTAGATTTAGAGGACTGCCTAGTGAAGTCATGTGTATATTTTTCCAGTATTGTAAGATATGCTTCAATGTGTAATCAAATTCCGCACTTGAAAATAAGTTCTTTTTTTTTTTTCTTTTCTTTTTTTCGTTGAGTCATCAGCTGTTTAATGTCTCTTTTCTGTGTGACTTTGTTCAGGTTAGCCTGCATTTGCATGACCATGTCAGGTGCACGTGTGGCATTGCCTTTAATGAACATGCATTGTGAGCTGTCGTTGCACAACACAGAGCTAAGTTGGAGGATGCGACCCAGCAAATATGTTGTCATTGAAATGCAAGGTGAACTTCAGTGTTCAGGAATTAAAACTTAGAATGAAGATGGTGATACATATTCCCAGTCTGCTGAAAAAACAAGGAAGCATATGTACTATCTGCAGTGGGTACTACAGAAAGGCGGGGGGAGGAAGGGCTTGTTATTGTTTTGTGTATGTTGGTTTCCACAAATTCCATTCTGAATTTAGACACTAAGAACACACTGGCTAACTGAGATTTGGGCATGTATGTTGACCAGCAAGCAGAAGGGATCCCCGGAGTTACGCAGAGCAGGGTGGGGAGCCTGATGTTGGTTGGAGATCAGGGTAGGAGGAGTTACTGGCCCCTGCAGATATAACCAGCTTGGGTCAAGGCACAGACAGCCCTGCGACCCTGCACTGCCAGGTGAGTGTAAAGCCTGCTGCCTTCCCCTGTTAATGACAAAAATAGTGTTTATGGACCTTCACAGGGGAGCTGTAGGATTGCATGGGAACTCTGTGATCCTGATCTCCACAGCCATACCCTTCCTGTGAGAGGCAACTCAGAGCCCTCATGGAAGCAATGTTTGGTGTCCCCATTGCGGGAAAGGATATCCGAGTTTTTTCAGAATTTCTGGAGAAGTGCATGTTTTGCTCTTAGATGAAATTTTGTGTGAAAGTAGAGAACCTGTATTTCCAGATGCTTTTCTTGTGCTTCTAGGCAAGGTCTGTTCTAGACCTAGACACCAGAGCCTGGAAGTTTGGCTTGAGTCTTCTCATTTCATGTATAGAGTTGATGGACATGAGAAAGAGCCAAATCAAGGTAAATTCTCTTTTTAAGAACCTTTCTGCTCATTGAAGTCTTTCAGGAGAGGCAGGTTGAAAAATCTGGGAAAGCTTTCTTCCCACATGAGCCCTTTGTCCTTCTGTCATATTCCTTGTGTCTCCATTTGAAATCACTTTGATATACAATAATTTTCTTTTGGGAGATAAATACTCTTTTCAAATGGGTATGAAAAAGAGAGCGCTCAATAAAGTAACAGAATCTTCTTTGTCATTGGCTAGACAAGATCCAGCTCTTTCTTCCTTTCTTCCTTTCTTCTTTTACTCCTTTGTGATTACTGTAGCCTCTTCAAACTTCCCAGCTGTGCTATATGTTCCTGTTGTGTTTGAGTGAGTGTTAAGCTATGCTCAATAAAAGCAGATACAAAAAGAAAAAGAGAAAGTAATACGGTTTAAGGTGACTTTTATGTGGACACTGCTACTGGGAGAACCTACTCTAGAAGGAAACGAGGCAGATCTGCTGCCAAAATATGCAATTCCTCTCATGCTTCAAGGAGTAGGATCTGCTTGGACAGGAGTAGCGTTTGAGACCTTGGCACAACTCCATCACGGAGTCAATTGTCCTCATGTCAATATTGCAAGGGAAATTGTGCAGTGAGGTAGAAGAGGAAGGACAAGCCCTGCATAGATGTCACATCCTCTTTGATCATGCTGCCTTTTCTGTTATATTATTCCTAACACCTATCCTGTTACTTTAGGTAATAACAAATGAAGTAATGATACAATTAATAGTTAATCTTCTGTGTGATGATTCATGGCTTTAATAGCAATAAAATGTTCTTTCAGTTGTGAGAGGCTTTTTATGGCTCTTCCTTAGTAAGCTAGTTGTGTTCTGGTTTTGACAAGAATGAAGTGTTTTTAAAATGGAATTTGGATGTGTGGCATTTGGATACACAGGGAACATGGATCTTGTAATCTTCTCCTCTAAAGCCCCTCTTGCAATTTGGGAATTGAAAAACAAAGAAGTAGATAGCTGAGTTGGAAAAGAAAATCCTATGCTATGTGAGAGGCAGTTTAAATAGCAGAGACATTAAAAAAAAAAAAAGAAGAGTAGATGAATCAAGGAAGATGGCTTGCTGCTTAAACCAAGTAAACGGCTAAATCAGGGAGATAAAACCTAGTATAAATATATATTTAATCATTAAGGAAGGCATTTTTCATCTCTTATTATGCTGTACGTTGTTAGCTTTGCATTTTTCTCCAGGGCTAAGGAAGAAATTTTAAAGTACACCAGATGAACCTTAAGGCTTGGATCAATACACACAAGAGAATTCTTGAGAAAAAAATCTCAAAACTGAGCTTTAGCCCTATTATGACATGTACGAGAAGACACACTTCTTCTTGGAGAGATGAAGCAACTGGTGATTTGCAGATGCTGTGTTTCAGGAGAGAGAAGACATCTTCCTCCACAGTAGAACAGTGTGATGAAGACCTCTCAGCAGTTACAAGTTAGAAGGAGGAATAAGGGCTTGAAACAAGCTAGATGTAGGATGGAGAATGTATCTTTTCTGATCAAATACTTATGAAAGGTAAAAAATCTTAGTAGGTTATATGAAGAGGTGCTTCCCCGTGGGGGAGGTGGGCATAAGTGAATGCTTGGGGCACGGGGTTTCTCTCTCCCTGTTCCCTTGGTAATGTGTACCCAAAATCCTGTCCCCTATTGGTCAGTTAGAATGTATCCCACAGGAATCCTGTACTTAAGGAGGTGTTCACGGGACTCCTGGGAGAGTTGTTCTAGAGCTGTTCTAGGGGGCAGTTGCTGTCGGAGTCCCTGCCGAGCTCCGGCTATGTGCGGTAAGGGAGAATAAAATCTGAAAACATCTATCAAATATCGTCTCCTTGATTCTTCCACGGGCCAAGGCTGTCTCCCAGGGAAGGTTGCAGCCACCCCACTGCAACATAATGGTGGAGATATGCGGACAATTCAACGATCCCTGGATCCCTGAAGACAGCCTAAGAGAAACAGTGAAGACTTTGAAAAATCTTCAGAAATCTCGTTAGTACTTCTGCTTTACTGTTTCCTCTCGGACTATGGAAGAACTGTGGGAAGAATCATGGCTTTCAGGCCCACAAAGAGACATTTATATTAAGCTTGAAAAAATCCTAGAACAGCAATTTGCGAGCTTTAGTTTAATTAAGGCAAAAGAAGAACTGAAACACTTCCTGGCATGGTTGTTTAAGAACTTTTTCTCTGTTTCCTGGGAC
>VYZQ01002091.1:28918-40391 GCA_013400655.1 Mystacornis crossleyi
CTGTCGGAGTCCCTGCTGGGCTCTGGCCATGTGCGGCTGGGACAATAAAATCTGAAAACATCTATCAAATATTGTCTCCTTGATTCTTCCATGGGCCAAGGCTGTCTCCCAGGGAAGGTTGCAGCAACCCCACTGCAACAGTTATAGAATCATAGCAATGCTTCCCTGGTTTAGAGAATGCCACACAGTATTGTTCTTCAAAAAGAAAAATGGGAATTAAGTTTTTGCCCTCTAATCACCCTAGTTTTTTCAGCTCTTTGAAGTACCTGTTTTTTGTGGGTAAGTTCAACTGCTGTCTCACATAGACTCCTTGGTTTGGTTCTAAAGGCTTTACAAGCAGAAGGTAGTGGAGAGGTGAGGAGCTGGATTTATCAGGGGAAGGTGAGGGAAAGGGCAGTGGAGCTGGCCAGTGCTGGCCAGGACAGACTATGATACTCCAGCACAGTGCACTGAACGTGTCTGGTCTTCTTGGTTACATTGTCTGGACACATCCAGAACTTTTTTGTTTGTTTGTTTGGGTTTTTTGTTGTCATTTTTTGCTTGTATTTTTTTATTGGTTGGTTGGGGTTTTTTGTGCTTGTTTGTGTGGTTGGTTTTTTTTTTTTTTCCTTTGGTTTATTTTGTTTGTTGGGTTTTTTATTTGGGGTTTTTGTCAGTTTCAGGATTTTTTTTGGTGGCTTTGAGGTGTCCCTGAAAATGTAGCATCCATGTATCTTGCAACATTGTCTGCTAGAATAGCTCTGTATCCTTTCTTATGGGCAAAACCCTTTGGGCGCAACTTAACCGTAAAGAAGTTACATAATAGGCAAAAGCTTTAAAAAAAAAAAGTATTTTTTTTTAACTGCTTAATGTAGTTATCCCTTGCAACTACATGTTATTAAGTGTTGGCGGGTGCTCTACAAACTTACCCCATTTTTCTGTCTTTCTCTATTGATTGAACTGTCTTTTTAATGGACTCTCTTTTTACTGTAGCCTTTCGTCCACCTCCATCTTTGTATTCGCTTTTCAGGGTAATTTTCTCTCTCTCTAAATATGTATTCACTGTGCACCCTTAAGGATGCTGTTACAATACAGTAAGCAGATATCCTTCGTGGTGGAACAGAGTATTAGCGATTACAGCAATTACAGCAAAGAGCCGATGAAACCCTGAGGTGCTGCTCACTCAGCAATGCAGCATGTGTAAAAAATGATGTGGACAAACAAACTATTTACAGACCAAAGAAATGCCCTTATACACACACACACACACACACACACACACACACACAGATACGTATGGGGAAGAAAAAACCTCTAGAAAGATTTTGTGTAAGTTTTTGTCTTCTAAATAAAGCAACAACTTCAGAGCACGTATTATACAAACACTATGTTGTTTACAACTATTATTTTGTTATTTCAGGAAAACTGTTCTGCATTTGGTGTCATGTGCAACTGTACACCATATCTGGTGTGAAAGAAAATATGCTGTTAAAACCAGTGAACTGTATGTTTTAGAAGTTGAATCAGTCACAAGAGAATTGGTGTTAAGATTTTTGAGGTTTATTTGCTGGCTGACAGAACTGGAAAATTGTAAACTTTCAACCTGATTGTAAGAGTCGGGATATATGGTGATGAGTAAACAAGGACAAAGGTGAACAGTTTAAGAAAGGAAATTATAAAGAAACAAATATGAGCATTAAAAAATGTTGTTATTGCTGACTCAAATTTATCTGCAGTAAATACAGGAAGAGAATTTCTTTAACAAGCTAGATGAGTCTAACCGGAGGATTTACCAGGGGGTAAATCTTCAAGGATAATGTGGTGTTGCTTATTGTTCTGTGAAGACTGCAAATACACAGTGGCAAGAAGGATGTGTTCAAGCTGGAGATTAGCCAGAGTGGGAATTTGAACAGTGGGGTCATGGTTGAAGGGAATGCATAGAGGCTTTAAGCAAGCTGCAGTGCATATATTTGGAAGGGAATTAGTCTGTCTCATTCTGACATCAGCTTCTGTCTTTCTAGATGACTAATAAAGCAAAGGGCTACACTTTTATCTTACAGTTGTTTCTGAGCTACTTGGGGACAATCTTAATTGTAAAAGGCCGGTTATTTCTTCCCTTTGTAATTGAAGCCACAAACCCCTGAAATCCTTGTTTGACTTTCCTGCCCCCCCATCTAGATTGTCATGTGAATTTTCTTCAGATCCTTGCTGAAAACTTACTCCTTTGAAGCTTTGTGTCAAGTACTGCATGTTGATATGGAGGGGCTAATAAGATTGTGTGTCCTCAGTGACCTGCATTACACCTGAGGGTTGGGTAGCATTAAGGTGAGGATATGGGAAGGCTGGCACAGCCTTCATTTGGGAACAGGCAGAGAGGAGAAGTTTTGTTGGGGGTAATGACTCCAGGAGAGGTGAGCTGCAAAAGGGCTGCTTGTCTGGCTGGAACTGTGTGGGAAATGGAAATGCTGCAACAGCTGAGCTGCTTTGGGGGCTGACTTGAAGGGACATGAACCTGTATGAGAGGCCAGACTTCACCAAGGGCTAAAAATGTCTGTATTCTAATCCAGTTTCTTGAAAAGGAGGTGGAGAAGATGTGTGTAAGCATGATGAAAGAACAGGTATTAGTAGTCCAGGTCTCACTGTGATTCTTACTGTGACTGTGTTGTTTTTATTATTGTCCTGGAGAAGATAGTTCACCATGTTTTTTGATACTGTTTAGTAATGCAGATTCTGGATTGACTTCTGCTCCTTCTAATGCCCACCTTCAGTTAGTTTGTGCAGCAGTCAGGACTGTGTGGCAATTTTATGACATGTCTTTACTAATTTTCCCTTCAGTTTAGATTCTTGTTACCTTGTAGGAATAATGTGATCACTTGTTTCACCCTACTGATGCCTGGTTCTCTAAAATGGGAGAAGGGATCCCTTTCTGCAGCTTAGACCAGAAGTTTATTGGCATGTGAACAGCCACATGCACTGAAGTTCAAACTGAACAATGTTTTGTAATCCTAGTTCTTATGAGTACTGTTTTGGGTATTTCTCCTACCCAAGCAACAGTGAGCATAACCAGACATGTAAACCAAAAGGCTGGGTGCAGGCTCCTTCAGCCCAAGAGGCTGACAATTCATTTGGGCAAGTTCTGAAGTCAGTAGTATAACCGGAATAGCAGAGACATCTTTGAACAGATCCTTTAAGCACAAGAAACCAGCCTGGTGTTGTGATCACAAGTTGAAGACAAATTGCAGTCATTTAAAAATCCATTTATATTTTAATTTGAGCTAGAAAAAAGACTTTTTTAGATGCTTCAGAGAATAATTATGAATCAGGTTCAGACTGAGGTTCCCTCACTGTCTTGCTGCTTTAGTAATACAAATAATCGTAAGGGTAGTATTGGTCTAGGTGTGTCAGGCGAGGTGATATTTCTCAGCTGCACAGTTTGATACCATCCTACAGTCTGAAATACAGTGGTCCCCTGGGTTTCTTTCATCTGTCCATTGTCATTCAGCATCATATCCTATATTTTGGCTATGACTGAAGCTTGCACGCACATTACTTTAAAGTCTTTATGTGCTTGTTTTCCCCAGGGAATAGTTTTTCTCATTAATTTGTGTACTGGGCAACCATGGCAGTAACCAGTTTCACTAATTCAGGCTGGCATGCCATCTGCACTATCTAAAGGTCAGTTCAAGTATTACTTGTAATTCTGTGGCCTCTTAATAGCAGCATAGTAGTGGTACGCTGGTTCCGTTCCCTGATAACAGTAGCAGTAATCCAAATCCTGTACCAAAAAAGAAAAAAAAAAAAAAGACATTTTTCACCTGGAAAAAAACCTATATGTTTTCAAGTTCAGGAGCTGTTCCTGCATTTCTGATCATTCAATTTCATTGCTCTGAGAATTCTGCTTGATGCTGATGCACGGAAGGCTTCCCAAACTCTCTTGTCTGTGTTATAAGAGTTAACAGCGGCCCCTTGTGACCGCAAGAAGAGTTTTTGGCACTCAGGCTCACCATATGAGCAGCGCGGGTTAAACCAGCTCCCAAGCTGCTGCTGGGTGGAAAGCAGGATAAGCTCTGGGAGACGGCTCTTCTTGCTATCTGCAAGATCCACAGCTGAGTTAGAGGCAGCAGTACGGGTCAGAGTGTAAAGGAAAAAGGAAAGGAAAAGAAAGGAATTATGTCAATGCCAGACCACTAGCTGTTCCACACCTGCTGATCTGCTCTGGAAAAAAGCCTAGAGGTAGAGTTAGGGAAGTGAAGCCCCTAAAGGAGGGACAAAATTGGAGTTCTGGAGGGGAGAAATGTGAGCAGAAGTGTCATGGAACGGTTTGGTTTTGAAGGGAGCTTAAAGATCATGTGGTTCCAACCCCCCTTCCAAGGGCAGGGAATCGTCCACTGGACTAGGTTACACAGTGCCATCCAGCCTGTTCTTGAACACCTCCAACCTCTCTGGGCAACTAGTTCCAGTATATCACCACCCTCACAGTAAATTTCTTCCTAATATCCTATGTAAACCTACCCTCCTTCAGACTTACTTCCTTCTATGATTATCTAGTCTCACAAAGAGAAATGTTTTGGAAGGCAGTGACTGGCCAGCAGCAAGGGCTGCTTTGGGGCCCTGATCCCTCCAGGAACATGCACAGTTAGTGTCACACCTAGAACTGAACTCTTGAAGAACCTCCAAGTTTCCTGTTGGGTTTTTTTGTTGATGGGTTTGCTGGTCCAGTAGTGTACTTTGTAGCACTTTTGTATCAAAGGAAAATAATGATGGAGAAGTGTTCCACCTTACTAAATGGCAATAAATATTTTTCCACATACTGTGTGCTTTGTGCAGTGTGAGATGCTTCTGAAGTTCTCAGGAGGAAGCAGCAGCAATAGATCACAAAAGAACTTCAATTTGAAAAGTTAGGAAGGTCTTTGGGCTTGAGTGGCAGTGTTAGGGCTGCCAGTGGTTTCCATACCTGTGCTGTTAGTACTGTTCCATTGCCCTGTGTGGCTGTTGTGTGTTGATCTGCATTTGTCACATTGTTCCTTTGAATGAAAGTGGAGCTGAAATATAAAAATGTTGATGGATAAAATCTTGTTGAGTCATAAGTGTATCTAATGTAGTTATTTATTTTTATTCAAATAGAAGGTATATTTGACTTTTTGTAAATCCCAATGAAAGACACATCACTGAATATGGACTAATTTCTACTGTGTAGAAATAGAAATACTTGAAAGGAATATTAGGAGGAAGAAAACTCTTCCTTTCACCTGTGATATTTCCTGAAAGGGGAAGCAAATATAATTCAGTTTTATTTTATGCATTCTCATAGTCTACGTGCTTTTGAGAGACTGCATTACTAACTTCAGGCTGTAGTTTGATACCGACTTTATCTGGGTTTTATATTTAAAGTTAGATGAAGGAGGGATAGCAGAAGGGGTGATTAGAGCCCTGAAGTAGTAACAGAGGTTTTCAATTACAACTGATACTTTGCTCCCCGTGACTTTAAGATTTGACACTGCATATTAACACATTGACAAAACTATGCCAGAGTGCTCCTGCAGCAGTGATTTGTTCTGAAGGAAATAAGATTTCTTCAGTGTTGGGTTGCCTTAAAAAAGCATAGAAGGAACTTCACTGTAGGACACAGCTGACAACCCTGCCATATACTAACAGAGATGAAAAGCAATTTCAGAAACAGGGCAGTAAAAATAACTTCTCCCTCGTTCATACACCAAACTGCAAACTACCTTCAGTACAGCTGTATGAAAACTCCTGTATCATGCTGAAATGAACACTGTAAAAAACCAACCCAAAACACCCTTGGGTCAAGTGAACTTTTAGTCCATCTTGAAAACATCTTGTTTAATTTATTTAACAAAACAGTGAAGGAGTAGAACTGAAATAATTCATAAAAATTGGGAAAAAGCACTAGTACAACTCCTCCACACCTTTATTCACTGCTCCAAACCACTAAAATGCTTCTCCTTTTTGTGTGAAATCTTGGTAAAAACTCTGTTTTACATAAGGGACACTTTCTTCGCTCCCTTTCCTTTTATTCTAGAACTGGCTGCTGTGGAAACCTGTCTTTCAGGAAATACTAATCTGGTTATGTTTAGGCAGTAATTCTAATCTAATATTTCTACCTGAACCTGAATTTCTGTTCCTGTTCCATAACTGTCTGGTCGACAGCAGAAATAAGTAGCTTTTGTCACCTGATGTTGATTATACTCCCAATGTCACAATGCCCATGGGAGATCTGCTTTTTTGTTAGATAAGGCAAGCTGTTTGGATTAATGTTTTTGATAATGGTCATGTTGGCAGGTGCTCTTTGTCTCTTATGTTTGGGAACAAAGAAAACATGAAAAGATCCTACAGAGAATGTACAAATGCCCAAGCTGGTGCCATGTGATTTGATTCAGTTCTCATTTTACAGGCAGTGGACCAAATTGATGGTTTAACAATCTCAGTTTAACAGTCTCAATTGTCTCAATTGCTTGCTGCTGCTTCTGCTATTAGTCTTTTCATTCTTTCTTAAAAGAACAAGCATCTGTGAGAAGCTGGTACTTGGTTCACCTTGCTCGGTATCCTGTCTTTGCCAGTGGTTTGTCTTGTGGTCCTGAGGAGGCTTTAGCTGGCTATGACTCTGAAGACCTGGGTCTCTGATCCTTAAGTGATTTAGAATTGTTGATCCAGTGCCATATTGACTTTGATACTGTTTATTCTTGTTCACTAATATCTTTTTATTGTGTGATTTACCTTTTAAGTCTTTTGGAAAGCAGTGAAACATCTCAGCTTTTCCCACAGTGGACACAGACACACTAGGGAAGAGATCTACTACTCTTGAATTCTCCAAGGTTCCTGTTACACCTTGATCTTCCACTAGTTTCGTATTTATAGTTTCTCTGGCAGAATTTTCTGCTTTTAATGTATTTTCAAATCAACTTTCATTTTTGATGTCTGCAAATTCGTCCTCAAACACTTCTGGATAACCTTACTTACCAGAGTTTGCTCCTTCTTTTCCTCATTTTTGTGTGATTTCCACCTCCTGGAGTTCATAGCCATCCTTGATTTCCTGTTGCACTGTGCCATTCTCCTTTTTGTCTTTCAACTCTTGCTAAAATAAATGGTACAAGCTTGCCGATACGACATCTTTGTACACTCTGTGCTCCATTCCAAGAATTGCCTTTATAGCCGCATCTCTTGGCTCTCTTTAAAAAGTTTGTTCACTTCTGTGTTGTTTAGATGGTTTTGATCATGGCAGTTACAAGTTTTGGCTTTTGATGCTCCTACAAAGCTTCATTTTTAAACTCTTTTGTTAAATACTATGTCTTCAGCAGTATCAGTAGTCATTGGGTACTGTGAACAGCAAGGCACAGTTTGAAAAACTGATTTGGCTCTTATGGGCTCACAACATGTTTTCTGCAGTGAAGGAGCTGCTGACAGGGCTGAAAGATATGGTACATCCTGTGGGTGTGCATAAAATACCCACCCAGTTGGGAACAGGGGAGACCATAGGGACCTTGCTGATCCTGAGTCAAGGTACCATACAGTTAAGCTTGTGGTAAATGAACAACACAAGGGACACATGGAGAAATCAAACCTATTACTTTGAATTACCCTAAAAAGTTCTGTTCAGAGGATTCCTTCTTAAATTTTCTCTTCTTCTTTAAGAATCTGTATGTGTTTCTGTTGGTGGATATCGACAGGTCTAGACATTCTCAGTTGCAAATCCTACTTAAACACAGTATAGGAATGAAATATTTTTAACTTTGTACACTAGTCCCTAGATGGAACTGTTCAATACACCCTTCATACTTAGTTTTTCTGCTAACTCTGTAAAGAGATTGGTAAAACCTGTTTGTTACAAGCTTTCCTTAAGACTCTAACCCTCTTGTGAGAGGTTGGCCAAGCTAGACACTCCTGAATCTTTTACCTGAAGACCATTCTTTTTTGTACAGGGTCCTAAAATGGATTGAGTTGAACAAATTTTTGGCAGAGTGGTTAAAATTAATATGAATATGGGGGGATATATTTCTGACTTTTCCCAAGAGAATTGACTAGTTATAGCCAAAAAACCCCCCACAAAGAACCCCAAACACTCTATGCCTCAGGGGTGCTTAATATAACATGCTTCACTCCAGATACAGGGATATAATCTCTGGCATTTAAAATACAGCATAGGTGTACATTTTCCTTGTTTGAGAGGTGACTCAGTAATAACTGAATTCAGATACAGCTGGAGCTGAATGTCAGCCTCTTAATCCAAGACCTTTTCTCCACTTGTTTTAACAATAATTGTGAATACCATTGCCTTCTGGAGTTATAAATCCTCCTGTGTGCTTGTGCTGTGGGGAAAAATGGCTGTAGGCTGTTTAGCAAGACTTTGACAAGAGAATTTATTAACCTCACCTAGAACTGAAGAAATGGAGGAGAAATGAGCTGCTGTCCCCATGGGACTGAGGAGGCCTCATTTTGAGTCTGCCTCAATTCCTCATAGTGTTAAAATACTGATTGTGGAATTTTTAGGGTGGCCAATAGAAAAGTCATGGCAGTGTACTAGTTTGAAAACAAACTAGTGGGAGATCGCAAGTCAGATTTATGATTTAATAGGAAAATTAAAATAAATGCAATACTACGAGAACACTGACAGGGTCAGGATACAACCTGACACCCTGTTATTCAGGGTGGTGGTAGCAGTCCAGATGAAGTTGTCCTGTTGAAGCAGTGATCCTGTAGAAGGGTCTGGTCTTCACCTGAAGGTCCAGTGGGAGCTCTTGTCCTTTGGGTATCCAGCAAGTAGGGGTTACTGTGGTGCTCCAAACCTCAGATTATATCCAGATGGGAATTCTTGGCTCCTCCCCTTGGGTGGAGCATCTCAGAATGGGCTGATGTAATTCTATGAGTCATGCAGTGAGGCTAGATGGCCCATTAACAGAAGATATCCCTCTGGAGGGAGTTATCAGGGATGTGTCATGGAAGAGATAAAGAACCCTGGCCCACCTGGTTTTAACAGATGGTGATAGAATACATACTTCTGGTTGCACCTTACATTGTAACCTTAGACAGGCAGCAGTAGTGATGCACGTGGATTCTAGCAGCCCTTTTAAGAAGAGAAATATTTTCCTTTTGGGAAGGCTATTGAGGACAGCTTAGAAAAGTTTGCTATCTCCCAAGTAAGATAGGACTTTAACTTGAGGAACACAGCTCCACATCTAGCTCTTGGAAAAGCTTCCACACTGGGCAAGAATTAGCCCACACTAAATCAGAGGAAGGCTCTAGGTTATGAATTTAAGTGACTAAAATTCTTAAGATATGGCCTACTAAAAGACTTTGAAATTGTTATTAGGATATACTCTCTTAGACTTAAAGCAAAACCTCTCTCTGCCTCAGCTGCTCTCTACTTTTAGTAGCTATCTTCCACTGATTTTCAAAATTCCTCACATTTTGCTTCTACACATATCTGACTCTAAGCTGGTAAGTTCCTGTTGTAGTTGGCTGTGTGTTTGTGTGGTTTTGGTGTTAGTGGTTTCTTTTCCTGTAGCTGTTTTGTTGCCTTTGTTTTCTTGGGACATCAGGTGCATATTTTGTCTTTATCTTTTCCTGTTGCCCAGGTTAGATGGCTTTCTAGCTTCCTCAGGCTCTTCCAGCACTTGAGGTGGGCAATCAGTGAAAGATGTGGATTGGAACACTTTAGGTGTCTAATCCAACTCAGCCAAAATCAGCTTTATTCTCCCTCTTTCTAGGTGTTTCTGAACAGCTACACTGAGTTTTTGGAGGTGAGTTCTGTGAAATTATAGTGGTACTGAACAGTGTTTGGCTTTAAACCATAGAAAAGCTCAATTCATACAATCAGGCTCCAGTTGTCAGGCTAATTATATTTTTAGCCTTTTTCTCTGTGAGTGGAGGTATTTTTCCCCAGTGAAAGTCAAAGCACAAGTTCCTGTTACCAATATGGCCATCATGAGGTATTAGTTGTTTAAACAGGAGGCCGTCGAACTTTTATGTTATAAATTATTGTCAGTGCTTCAAGTTCTCTAGAAAAAGATGAAATTACAAAACAAACTTTTTGATGCAGCAGCACAATCTTTCTCTACGTATTCTTCAAAGTTAAATTCAAGCTCTGAAAGCAATTCATCTTGCTTAGCGTGTTTTCCAATTGGGACCCTGGGGATTAAGGGTAGAATGACTCATTCACATAATTGGGCTTCTCAGTGCTTTTCCTCACACTGAAGGTTTCAATCCAAGCATATAAGAATATAAGAAACTGAGAAATGACCATCTGCAGCAAAAAGTCTAGAAAATCATATGGCTCAGGTTTGATAATGCTAAGTGAGACTGTTTACTCTTGTTCTAAAGTCATGTTCTTACTGATAGCCTTGACTCCTGGGTGACTGCTTCCAATGCCTAACTTGCTTGTGTATGAAATTTTAGATGTGTGTTGGCAGGTTTAGCAATGGATGTTGGGCATCGGTAATTAATAAGCTTTTGATTATCAGCAAGTTTTCTCCTTACATGAGGGGAATTAATTCTCATTATCTTTCTCCTAAACTTTTTTCTGTAAGATCAAAGCAAAGATCCCATTTTCCTGCTTTGCAACTGCATTGGATATTGCACTGTGCTTCTCTGATTTTTATTCTCCCCCACTGCAGCTGTGGAAGAATGAGTAATGCTGCCAAAATGTATGTCTGCTTCAGCATGCTTGGTTTAAAGGGGACTTCATCTTTTTATTATTTTTATGAAGGCTTGTGTGGGCTTGAAAGCCATTTAATGATAAAAATTGGGAAGAACTGTGAAAAGAAACTGAGGCACTCACCTCTTGGTTGTCTGATGTGTGGAATGTGTGCAGAGCTTTCAGTGATACATGTAGAGTCCTTGTGTGGAGGCTGTGGGTACCTTGGTGTGGATGTTCACAGCTGATGTGTGCAGACCTGTGACCCAGACAGGGCTTGTGAATCATAGAATCATAGAAGGGTTTGGGCTGGAAGATACCTAAAATATCATCCAGTTACAAGCCCTTGCCATGGGCTGAGACACTTTCCACTGGACCAGGTTGCTCAGAACCCCATCCAATCTGCCTTTGAACACATCCAGACATGGAGCATCCACAACTTCTCTGGGCAACCCCTTCCAGTGTGTTATCATCCTCACAGTAGAAAATTAAGAATTGTTTTCTAATATCTAATCTAAGCCTACTAGCTTTCATTTTGAATCCATTCTTTCTTGTCCTGTCACTACAAGCTCTTCTAAATAGTCTCTCTCCATCTTTCTTGTAGGCCCCCTCCAGGTACTGGAAGGCTGCAATTAGGTTACCTCAAAGCCTTCTCTTTTCCAGGNGACTTTTCCTGATGTCCACCATGACTCTGAGCTGTTGACCACTACCCTCTGGATGTGACCATCCAACCAACTCCTTATCCACCTAACAGCCCACCCATGAAATCCATCTCTCTCCAGTGCAGAGAGAAGGATTTTGTGGGGGATCCTGTCAAAGGCTTTACAGAAGTCCAGATAAATG
>VYZQ01002092.1:11297-21739 GCA_013400655.1 Mystacornis crossleyi
GTTTTTGGTAGGAGACTTGCAAAACACCTGTGATGCTAATTTGCAAATGCACAGGAACAGTCAAATCAGTTATTTAAAACATTTTAAAAACATTTTTAAAACATTGAACAAATTAATTTAAAGCACCTTTCATTGTCTTTTGCATCTTTCACTGTCCAATTTTTAAAATTTTTATATTTAATCTCTAGGTGGAAAAGCTAAGAGCTGGCAATATCAGCATTTTCCATGGTGTACAGAAGCTGTCCTGAGATAACAGCAAAGGTAGGACAAGTCCTTTGGGGCAAGGATGGTACAACAGGACAGATGGTCACTTTAAAAACACTGCCTGCTGTTCATATCTTGTGGGGCTGGGTCTGCACTCTCCATGACAGTGACTTCCCCCAAAGCTGTTGGTGTTTGGTTTTAGAAAGTTTAGCTTTCTAAACAAATGAGGCTGATGTGATAACACACTGCACCCATCTGCAAGGTTTTCTTCTTCCAGCAACTTTGTAAAGGCATAATGACACAAGGTCATGCAGCTGAATAGAGCAGCTGAAGAAAGAGACCTAAACCAGGGCATCCCCTGAGAGAAAGGCAGGCAGAATCCAGCCGATTGTGGAGAGTATCAACAGCTAAACAACGCACACTTACAGGGAGCTTTGAAACAACATTAATAGATGTGGCCATAAGAATCCCTCAGAAGGAGCTCAGTAGGGCAGGGGAGGAACAAATAGCATGGGAAGTGGAAGGAGCTGACAAGGGGGTAGATCACATATGAGTGGCACAGACTGTGAGGAAGCAAGGCTTCTTTTGATTCCCTGATTGAAAAACTGACTGGTTTTGCTTCTAGTCCATATAAATGATGTGAAGTTTTGTGGCCTGTGCTACTGCTGAGATCAGAGGTGATCAGATGGCTTTCCTGCTGTTAACAGCTCATGAATTGTGGCTGTTTGGTCTTTTGCAGTTGCATGGAACACATAAGAAAGCAAAACATGATTTTTGATTGGACTAGTCTTTGCTTGTACTTCCATAGTAGTGAAAGATGTTATGTCAGAGTGAGTGCTCTGGGGTAATTTGTTTTTCACTTGCTCTAGAAGGCCTTTGCAGAGGAAGGGCAATGCTAACACCATGATGTTAGCCTTACTAGAACCGACAGGCGTGCCAGTTAGCACCATATGGGATTTTGTGAGTAAGACAGCTGTTATCACTGGGAAGTGTACTGAGATTACTAAACTCTCCCCCAAACAACCATCAGTGAGTAAAGACTATTGGCAGTCAAATTTGCATGGACAACTGGGTTTTTATTGGATACAGCAAGACAGACATAAAAATAAAGAATAATTCATCCTTAATTTCTCACTTTCAAAAATCCATCTTTTTGTCTCACAACCAATCACACTAATTACTAAAAAAGAAGTGGCATTTTAGGTAAAAATTCCCAGAACTATTATCTGATAGGGAATTTTAGGCAGTCTTAATGACTGCAGTCTGTATTTGTCCAGTCTGTACCAAATGTAAATATATTCTCAACTGATCCAAGCTGCAAATTTAAGCTGACATACTCTGATTTTTTGGCACTTACACTCTAAGAGTTAAGAATCAGACTTAGATCAGACTTTCTACCTTGTAGAAAGTTTGTGTCATGAATAGCTGAATGTAGTGCCTCTGTCCACTACCTTGATGTGTGTCTGAAAGTAAGGGAAACCCAAAATGCTGTCAGCCCTCCTTCAGCAAGTAAATAAAAATACAGCCCTACATCAGAGATTAAAGAAAGATCCAGGAAGCCATATGCTTATCAGTCGTTTACTTCAGTCCTGGGGAAAGTTGTGGAACAAATCCTCCTGGGTCCTATCACAAGTCAGTTGAAGCATGTGATTAGGAAAAACCAGAATGGGTTCACTAAAGGGCAAATCCTGCTTGCCAAACATTTTTGCATTCTGCAACGAAGTAACCTGCCTGGCTGATGAGGGGTGAGGAGTGGACACTGTCTACCTGGATTTCTCCAAGGCTTTAGGTATGGTCTCCCACAGCCTCCTTCCAGAGGAACAGATGTGTTATGGTTCTGGACAAGTGGTCTCTGTGGTTGGTAGGGAATTGACTGGCAGAGACACCCTGTGGGGAGACCTGGTGGGCTGAAAGAGTGGGCTAGCAAGAACCTTAAGAATTTTAACAAGCACTAGTTCTTGTTAACAAGTTCTTGCTAACAAGTTCTTGCACATGGAAAAGACATAGTACAGGAATTTAGCACAGGCTGGGATCCACTGGGCTAGGGAGCAGCTCTTTGGAAAGGGACCTGGAGGTCCTAGTGGGCAACAAGCTCACTATGAGCGAACAGTGTGCTGCTGCAGCAAAGGCAACTGGATGCTGGCTTGCATCAATAAGGGCAGCACCAGCAAAGATAAAGAAGTCACTATCCCATTCTCTTCCACACCTGAAATGCTGCATGCAGCTTTGGTCCCCACTATGCAAAAAAGCTGTGGACGGGCTGGAGAGGGTTCAGAGAAGGGCCACAAAGATGATCCAAGGACTGGGAAGCCTGCCATAGGAGGAATTGATGAGAGAACCTGGTTTGTTCAGCCTTGAGATAAGAAGGCTTAGGGACACCTCATCCCTCTGTTCCAGTATTAGAAGGGTGACTACATAGAAGATGGAGACTCCCTTTCATACAACGAGTCACACAGAAAAGACAAGCGGTAATGGGTACAAGTTACTCCTGGAGAGATTCTGATGGACCCAAGAAAAATACTTCTCACACTGAGAACAAAAAGCCATTGGAATAATCTCCCAAGAGAAGGGGTGGTTTCCACAACATTTTAATATTTGGCTAGACAAGGCAATGGGCCATCTTGTCTAGACAGTGCTTTTACCGAGAAGGGTTGGACCAGATGATTCTTGAGGACCCTTCCAATATGGTATTCTATGATTCTGTGATTATGTTTTGTATTTCTGGAGGTTAAGGTGGGTATGTCCATAGTCTCCCTAGATTTCTACTCTAGCCTCAAGTCTCTGGAAGGAAAATTGGTCTGCTTCTATATAAAAATGCAAAGCAGTTTAGAATCAAAGTTTATTCCTGGCATTAACACAAACTCCATACTTAACCCATATCTAGCAAATCAAAATTTATTTCTTTGTGCCTCAACTTCCCTGCCTATGAAAATAAAGCTAATATCTCCTTACCCATTCTCAAAGTACCAACAGAACTAATTTACATCTAAAGTGCTCTGAGCTCCTACGACAGGAATCATAACAGAAGTATGAAATGTTGTTGTTACTTTTCGGGGGGAATAAAGTATCCAGTCACTCAGCCAATTTGCAAGACGCTTCAGATGCTTTTCACTGTGGATATCTCTGTTTTCCAGGATTCAGGAGGGTATGTCCAACACCTGATAGGTTTGGTTTCCCTTCTCTAAAATGAAGGATAGCTGTGTTTTGAAACAGAGATAAGGGGAAAAGGGACAGTGAAGGATAATGGCAGCACTTTGGGCTGTCTCTTTTGGCATGGCCTCAATCCTCTTATCTCACCTAATGGCAGAGTGAGTGCCAATGTTTATTTGGCCATTCTCATTCACCAGCTGCTCCTGTACCATGGTGTTTTTCTTCCCAGATGGCAGCACGATGTTCCACGATAAAACTGACACAAAAAACAATGCAAAATTTGTCTAAAAGAGGTTCAGCAAGGATGAGAAAAACAGCTGATATCTTTCAGAGCTAGCCAAGTTGCCTGACCTTGATGCCAGAGCAATTAAGGTTTGATTTGAACCGGGGGTAAGAAAAGAAAGGCCACCACCAGATTTATCAGGTATGTTTCGGGAGGAGGAAAAAAATATTACAACTCCTCTCTACTTTTTGGCTCTGTGACAAAATCAATTGCTGCAATCTGAAAAAGCTCCCAAAAGTCCCACTGGGTATNCTGAAAAAGCTCCCAAAAGTCCCATATATTAGCAGGTCTTGTAAACTATTACATGCTGCCTAATTAACGCCCTTCTAGATATATATATTGTGATCTCATTCAAATGAACACTGTGATGATATAAACAGCTGTATTTTCCTGAGTTTAATATTTCATTAGTCAATATTTAGAAGTATTAAATAAAGATATAATAGTTAAATGATATTTATTTTTTAAAACATATTATCTCCAAACTTTTATTTAAATTATTGCAGAAAAGATGTAATGAAATTGTTTTGTTTATTACTCTAAGGTCTCTGAAAGCAAGGTATTTGTTTCCTAAGGACAGTACACATATGTATACAATATTTTTTGTTCTGCCTTAAGATCTAATAATTTTCAAAGTTTAGAATGGCACCTTTTAACGATCCTTTAGAGTACCCAAAAATATTCCTTCACTTAAATGATGAACCCTTTCAAAAGTCTTCATTTTCCATCTTGCAGTGGCAATTACAAATTACAAGATTTTTTTTCATATAGATTTCTAGTTTTCTTGTGTCCTGTGTTCTGATCTTAAAGTCAAGTAAATCATGTCAAATTCTGAATATCTATAGATATACATGAGAGAATCCATCTGTAAGCCTAGGATTTTTGATTAGAATTTCTACAGATGAGACATGTCCTTCAGGCTAGATGCTAAGCCACTTCACTCGTGCAGTTTCCTGCAGTAGCTGGCACTTGGGATACACTGTTCCCATCTCAGAAGTTAGAATCATAAACTCTTGAGAATCATATCTTGAGTTGGAGGGGACCCACAAGGATCATCGAAGTCCAACTTCTGGCCCTGCACAGGACATTTCAAGAATCACATGTGCCTGAGACCACTGTCCAAACATTTCTTGAACTCTTGCATTGAGATTCTCACTGGCTCTGGCTGCTGGCAGCACAGGTGAGGGGCACCTACATCCTGCTCTGACTCCAGCAGCTGTCACCAAATCCACTCTAAGGTCTGGTTCACCAGTAGCTGCTGCTTAGTCCTTACAGCACTCACACACTCCCAAGGCACAGACTGCTACCAAACAGAGAGATACTTTAAAAAGTATTTAATGCTTTTTAAAGGACATACTAACAAAGCAGCAACAGTTTTCATGTGGCAGTCCCCTTTTATACCTCTTTTGGTTTACTCTGCCCTTTATTTTTCCCTAGACCTCTTCCCTTAAACTTTCTTGCATTAGTTTTACATAGTCTCAGAAAACCCTCTCAAACATCTCAAATCCTCACGGTCATCTTTCCTCCTGCTCCTCCTCCTCCTCAGCTGCAACATCCAGGTTATCTCTTTCTAATGTGATACCTGGTAGATGCTTAATAGCCCATCAGTTTGTGACTGGACAATTTCTGTCTTTGGTACTGCCTTGTTAGACCTTGTCTACTAAGTCTATGACTCTTTGAGTTCTTATATCTTTTTGCATTGAAAAGTACTCAATAATCTTAATGTAGCAGATGATCTTACCTAAACCCCAGTTATTCTGATAACTTACAAACCTCCACCCAATTTGTTGTTAACCTCTTGTGCTTTACCTATAAATCAATACTGAGGTATGCTGAAGGGGACTGCAGGAGCAGCAAGCTTGCAGAAGACCAAGACCATGCTCTGCCAATCACTCCAGGGGTGCTTGTCAGACAGCAGTGGAATGGTTCAGTGTTTTGGTTTCTGCTCATGGCAGGTTGCAGTTTAGTGGCTACAGACAGCGAAGCTAAATGTCACAGTGCTCATGTTTGGTTCACATGTGATGCCTGAGCTAGGCATCTCTAAATGAGAAACCCCGAAGTTGTTTGAGTTAAAGAGCCAGAATTTTTGTTGTGGAATTGATAGCAGTTACATAACTTCTTCTGTAGCCTAATCTTTATGAGAATTACAGAGAAGCTTGTACCATGTCCTCTGCTAGAAAAAGAAATGGCCATTTCCACCTGATCAGATCTGTCAAATGGGCAGTCTTGTGCTAGAGCATCTGCTGTTCCCCTAGAACAAGTTAGCTAATCCTGGCATGTGAGGGAATCCTCATACGAGCAATTTAATTGAGAGATCCGAGGGACAGGCAACATGCATATGAGATAATAATGAAGAGACTGTATCCCTCCTCTACTGACACTCGGAAAAGACTGGTTGTGTCAGTGTGGGTTGCAGGAAGAGTACATTTACTGTGATGGAAAAGGGGATGAGGTTACCTCAGTTGTGCAAAAGCTTTCAGCACTGTATGGCCCAGAGGTAGGTACTGAATATATCAAACTATTAGCAAAAGTTTTCATAGGGCACTAGGGTAACAGTTCCTGGTTCTTACCTTTTCAATTTATTGAATGTTCCCTGGGCTGGAAGGAATTATATGGGGAATCTCTATTCTCTCTCTTTCCGTTTTCTCCAGTCACTTTATTTGCAGCTAATGCCAATCAAAACAGAAAATTACCTCATGAACTTCTTTAACATTCCAAATCTGAGCTGCCATGAAAAGAAGCAACATAGATAGATCACTGCAGAAATCACCCTCCCTGCAGCATGGCTTCTCTAGTAGTAAAAGGTCATTCCCTTTTAAGAAAAAGCATTCGCTTTGCAGATACTTTCCTCACAATCTCTGTACCATTAACTCTTACTTAAAAATTTTTCTTAAGAATCTGCAAGACCATTCCAGGACCTGACTGGAACAGTCAGGTGTGTTTGAGCACAGCCATCCTGTTATGCATCACTTCGATCACTAACATCTAAGTAAAATAGTATGGATAGAAAACACTGAATATTTACAGAAATCTGTGATTCTTGTATAGAGATACCAAAGAAAATTAAGATAAAATCTGTGAGATTGAAGAGGTGCCCCCCGTGGGGGAGGTGGGCATGAGTGGATGCGTGGGGCACGGGGTTTCTCTGTCCCTGTTCCCTTGGTCAGGTGTACCCCAAATCCTGTCCCCTACTGGTCAGTTTGAATGTAGCCCGCGGGAGTTCTGTCCTTAGGGCAGTGTTCACGGGACGCCGGGGGAGTTGTTCCAGACCTGTTCTGGGGGCAGTCGCTGTCGGAGTCCCTGCTGGGCTCCGGCCATGTGCGGCAAGGGGGAATAAAACCTGAAAACATCTATCAAATATCGTCTCCTTGATTCTTCCACGGGCCAAGGCTGTCTCCCAGGGAAAGGTTGCAGCCACCCCACTGCAACAGTGAGATTATTGGATTATCACCTAAATTTGTGTGTCACCTGATATAGTAAAGATCAGTGTACTAGTAAGGAAAAAGACTAAATTAATCAGATAGATTATATATTTTTTCTTCCATTCTGTTGCATAGCTCTTTATGTTTTAGTGACATATAAGATATCAGATTCTTGACAAAAAAAAATCTCCTTTATACAGTCTCTAGCTGTATTATTTCAATGTAATGGTGATATAAGCCAACATTAATATTTTGGATAACTTTTTGCCTAGACTCTGGACGGGATATTTTATCAAGACATTGTAAGCTTTAATCTTGTATATCTTCGTCAAGGGAACAAAAGAAAATAACGCAGTGTCAGCAGAGGAACTGAAGAGCACTTTCAGACCATTTCATGTACAACAGTTCTTTCCCGGTTTACTATCCTCAAGTAGAGGTGCTTTACCGTGTGGTAAAGGTTACATCAACTCCCTCTCTTAAAGCACATTCTTCTTCGGAGGGTTGATAAAGGTCACTTATCTCATGCTATAATTCCGTCTGTGCCATATTCATAAATGAAGTGGTATTTCACTGAGTGAGTGGGCTACATATACCTTCCTGGAGGAAAATAAAATATCCTAAAGCAATGAAAGAGTTAAGAAGGTCACAGGATTTGCCAAGTATCATGATGTAATTCTTTGAGTCTACTAATCTCAGACTAACTTAAGACTCTGGACAATGTCCTTTTACTTGAGATTCCAAAAGGATCAGAAGACTGTCTCTAGAAACAAGTGGTAGCTGACTTAACGAAAACTTGGTGCTTAATCAGTAAGTCATTCAAAGTTACTGTGGATTACCTAGATTCTGATTTCCTTCCAATACAAATGAAAATCTTTTAACTAATATTATGGCTTAGATCACATTTAGGCTTAAAAAACCCACTGTGTAAAAGCAATTTCTTAATTGATCTACTCACTGCAGTGCTAAAAATAGTTTCCCCCTATTTTCAAGGCTCTTTCAAAAGTCCTCAGGAAAGGAAAAGAATCATGGCAGCTATTGTGTCTCATACATCATTGGAATTGTCAAGCAGGACCTGAATTTAACTGGCATATTAAAAAAATGCCTACTGATAGCAACTGTCAATAATCTTTAAAGATGCATATAAAGCAAAGACCAGTTTCTAGACTGGCCAGACAAAAAATTTCTTTCACATCAATATTAATGAACATTGGGGTTTTTTTAAAAGACATCAAATTAATCACTTTTCTGTTAAATTCAGATATGCAACAAAGGAGATTCCCTTCTAAACAAGATTTCCTTTTCCCTTTTCCTGGAAGACCTTTCCTGACTTATATTGCATTAGCACAATTTGTCATCAGCTGAGAAAAAGTTTATATATAGAAGTAGTTGTTTTTTATATTTTTATACTCTTTTGCATTCACACATGAATGCCCACTGTAAACGCCAGTCTCGTATTTGAAAGTTAACCTACTGATTATGCATGCAGGAAGTTATTATAAAGGCAGTTAAAGATCCAGAAACATCTTTGGTAATTTCTCTTAACCCCACATGGGTGTTTTTGTCTTAATTTTTACAACATCTCCACTTTGATTCTATGCAAAAGGGCTCTCTTACCTTTTTTTTTTTTTTTTAAATTAATTTCACAAGAAGCATTTAACTGGCTAGAACTGCGAATAATCTTTGACCCCTGTAGGAATCTCAAAAATCTTGAAATATTCCCTTAGGTCAGCTTCTGAATGTGTAGCTCACAACTCCTGGACTTTTCATCACACAGAGTATGTACTCACAGAAACTTAATTCAGTTGTCAGAGATCAGGATTTCCAAGTCATGGTAGTAATTACCTTTCTGAGCCCATACAGCAAAATGAATGAGACATAACATCTGTTTTCTGGTTTCTTAAGTAAACTTCTATTGAGTGAATTCAATCATTGATTAACTGTTCAAGCCAATGAGACCTCACATTTTTCAAAGTCAGAAATTATTACAATTTCCACTGAGCCTATGATCTAATTAGAACTGAGTGGAAAACAATTTTCTCATCCTGTTAAAATGTTTGAGATTTCAAGAATTTTCCTCATATCAAGGAAACCCGTAACAGCCTTCCCAGTGGCTGGAACCTGCAATCTACTGTATGAGAGGTCAACGCTCTTCTACCCTTAATTCAAATCAAAGAATGTGGGTTTACCACATCTTATTAAAAGCCAAACCACTAGGGGGTTGGCTATGACTCCACTGGTTTTGATCTGAAATGGCATCATAGTGATGGGAATGAGTCATGACTGATGTGGAGTCTGGGAAGCAGGATTCATTTTGAGGTTTGAAGGTGGAGCAATACTAATGACTGGACAAGAGTATTCAAGTCACTGTACTAATTTACTATAGGGATATATGAAGGGACTAAAGTGATTAAATCTTTGCTGAAAATAAGGGTTTATAACAAAGCCATAATTTCTGTGCCATGACCACCACACATCTGTATTTTCTAGGACTTGTTCATTCCTAGCTCCAGCATAGTTTTCTAGAGATGAATTTCTGATATATACATCCCATGTCTTTATGAAACCCCTGAAAAAAAAAATTCTGATTCCACAGGATGATCTTGCATCTCATTGCAAGATGAATTTTGGTCAGAATAGATTAAAGAGGTAGAGTTGGAAGAATGGAGAAGGCCTACAGGATGAATTAGAGGCTCAGAAATCCATAGATAGGAAAGAGCAGAAGTCAAATATGGAAAGACCAGGGACTACGAAAGATGTCGGATGTATCAAATAATGTGAAGTGTGTAGGACAGGCTAGTAAAGGGGTAGGGGCAGTATGACATCAGAAAAACTTTGGATGCATGGTTTCTGTTGAGCATGTAAAATCTAAACTGGGAATACTGATATGGTATTGCTAAGTACTGGGGATCTCTGAAGCTCTGATCCAGGATAGTTAGAGTGGCAAAGTAGTGCTGTTGCATTAGAATACCATCAGCACTGACTGAGACAGTGGGATGTGACTGATGCCTTCTCACTTCCAGCATTTTCCTTCTTAGTTTGTACTGCGTTGTTCTCTTTCTTGACTTCATAAAATACAGAGTACAATTTTCATCATTATGAGATAAAAAGAACAAATCCAGAGTACTGAGTCCTCCTGTCTCCTCTTAAGTGTCCCTCCCTCCTTCTTGTCATCAGATCCTTTACAATCCCTGCTGCAGGCAATGGCAGTATCCTTTCTTAGGATGCATAAAACCTGTAATCCCCCTTGGATGAACTCTGAAGTCAGGTGTTTAGGTACAACATTCTCTTGCCTGACTACAACTCTTTCTCAATACAAGGTAAAATATTTTCCCATGCTAATGCTATATAAAAAAATACATATTCGCTGTCTAAGACATGCTCAC
>VYZQ01002093.1:10527-37796 GCA_013400655.1 Mystacornis crossleyi
AATTCATTAATTCCAAAGGAGTGAGAATCCTTATATACACGAACTACAATAGTAAGTCCACTGTAAGCACAAGTGGAGTCAAAAGATCACAATAACTATATTTCCATATAAACATCCAATTTCAGTCCCTTACTGAACAAAAGGTTTTAAGATTTGTATTTTATCCAAAATGCTTGAAGAAGTCAACGTGAGTTTNCTAATTTTAGGGAAATGACTATATTAAACACTTTTCCCGAGAAAATAAAATACCTGAAGTAAAACCAACAACGTGTAAAAAATTTCCCACGTAAAACGTCCACAACTGGCAGCAGAACTGCAGCTCCCTCCGGTGGCAGACATCGCTTCTTAGGTTATAGGAAATCGAACTGGAATAAAGTCCTACTTTTTTTTTCTTTCGACTTAAAAGTCAACCATGCAGGGTTTGTACAGATTAGAAGGTAACAAGGGTAGAGCTTCTGCAATACCAGCCATTAGAGAGTATGGAAGGCAAGCCATTACTATATATGAACTATAATTCAGTCTCATAAAAGTAAGGCTTTGATAAGCCTTGATGAGGCTTCCAAATGGTTACCAGAAAAAAAAGTGCAAGTTGGTTCGTGATCTATTACCTGAACTCCTCTGCGTTCCATAAATCGTTAAATGCTCCTGCTTTCTACAGCACATAACAAAATCCCCGTATTTCAAAATAAACCTAATGTTTATAACTAGTTCTGCTGGTCCCCTTAGGAAACAACCACACTGATAAGCAACGCCAAGTACTAGAAAATTATTATTCAACTCAAGCCTGGGTTAGGCTGGCTCAGTATGAGTTAAATAAAAATGCAACAAGAAATACAGACTGGCTTCCACTGCACAGATATTTTCTTTAAACAGCAAGGTTGTATTCTTCAGAGAGACCACAAATGCTTGAGGAAAGAGAGATGCACTTGGAGTAGTTCACCACTTTTTGAAGGAAAAAAGTCTTGTCTGCTTACTCCACACAAAATTCACCCTTTGAAGAAAACATCTCTTTCTCTTGAAGAATGCCCACAGTGTGATATATACAACAAGTGATACAATTTTTAACTTTATGCTTAAAATAGACTTGACAGTGCATAAAGACACCTGACTGCAAAAGAAAGGTCTACAACCAAAAAAGTTGAGAAGGCTTATTTCAGCGTCCTTGGTTTGTGCAGCCCCACTGCCCATGGGGCCCAGCTTTACTGACAGGCTCTGGGAGCTGAGGAAGGTCAACTCTTGAATGGCAGCATTTATCTTGTCAAGACTATCTCTCGATGCTACAGAAGCTCTTTACCTCCCTCTGGTGGAAAATAATCTTAAATTAAAAAAAATAAGAACTTATGCTGTGAAGTCACAATTTACATTCAAGTCAAAATGTTCTCCTTGACATGTAAGGGAAACCTTATCCATGCCCAGTGGGGAAACACACAAACACTGCTGAAAAACCTACATCAAACATGGTTTTTACCTTTCCCAAATACTAATGCAGATGTGTTTTTCTTTCCATACCAGTAGCTCCTTCCCAAGTACATAACTGTGAGATATTTCAAGGCACAGTATACTATCTTATGGTCAGCTAGCTCTGATGGCTTGTCTCAGCCACACTGGGAAGGGTGAGGGCTCCTGAAGAAATGCTACCTGTGACAGCCTAAGGGAAAAGAGCAGCAAGAGGGAAAAAATGAAGAAAACCCACAACAAGGAGAGGCCCAAAAAGATGTAAACCAGAGATCTCAGGGTGGTCTTTAACTTCCTTCCTTTTAAAGCGTACCTAAACTGTATCTTTAAGAAATGAGTAGTAATTATCCACTGCTGAAGGAAGAGATCCGGAACACTAAAACCATAAAGCTACTCTTCAAAGTATTTATAATGTGTATATACCTCAATGCATGTTTTAGTAAATCAAAAGGGGTGACAGCAACAAGTCTCTTCATTATTATTTCAAGTCAGATAAAGACCAGTATCTGCCAAAGTGCTCGCAAAACAAATTCACTTTTGCTTCTGAAAAACTCAGTAATTAGAACACTTTAAAGAAATGTAAACATTTTAGTGACAATCTTTGGCTGTAACATCTTACTATAGCAAATCCTAACAAGTTAGCCTTTTCTGCTCAGGAAAATGTGTTGTTTTGTACTGCTCATCAAAAAAATGCAACCCCAGTTTATAGATACAAGTAAGAGGAGTTGGTGTATACCTTACAATAGCATTAGAACACTTTGAAGGAAGAAGAAAATGAAGAAGAGTAATTATAATTAAAGCTTGCAGTTTTCAGCATGATAATTTCAAAAACATTTTTGGAGGGTAGATGTACTTCGCAAGGACTGGCAAGCAAGAATTTAATATGAGTCACTGCACATGTGCAAAAACTGCAGCAAATTACTTCACAAACAAATTATTGCTAATCAGCATCTTGTGTTCTGGTTCTAAATTTAAAAGCCAGCATATTAACACTCTATGAGTAACATATGCTGTTAATACCCCAGCAGCTATACTTTGATTTCAGCAAAACCGCTTTCAGATGGCCAAAGCCAATAAAAAGTTTAAGAACATTTCAATGTCCCTTGCCAAAAGCAACTACTCCTAGTTTGAAATGAATTTCTAAGAGCAAAAAAAGTTACTAAGTGAGAGTATTTTTAACAAGGAAGGATGATAAACATGAAAATCCACTACTTCCTCGGGAAAAAAACCCTGTAAAATTGTTTAAATAAACGGCTAATTGTTTCAAAGGCTTAGTAATTCAAGGTTTTTATTTTCAAATTTGCCTATTTATATCAATATATTAACCTGACTTAACAGGCTTAATTTTCAGAGTGGAAACTTCAAGGGGAAGAAATAAACCAAAACTAAGTAATTTGCCAATCAGCAGTCTCAGCTCCACTGTAAAAATAACTAGTAAATAAAGACAGCAAAGACAACCTGCAGAATAAAGTGCAGTGAACTTCAAAGTACTCTTGAAGAAACAATGTAATAAAATAAACCACAGGAAAACAGCAAGACAGTATAACTGAACATTAAAAGAATATCCACTTCTGCCCTTTTAACAGCAATATTAGCCTTTTTTTATAACAACTATTTAAAAATTATGCCAAATATCAGCTCTTTGACAGAGCATCCAATAAGAAAACATTGTATTATGTAAATTAAAAACTTTTTCCAAGGCCCAAGGATCAGAGACCTTTCAGCACTTTGTTATAGTGGACTTCTGGTAATTTCCCCCTCAAATATACCAGAAGATCTTACCATTGTCCTGCTTTGAAGGTAAAATCCTTATTTGCAATAGCCAAACGAAGTCTTTTGACTGTCTCTGATTCATTGGTGATTCCACACACTTTTGCTTGTGTAATTACCTAACAAAAGACAAAGAAGCCATTGTGATATGTAGATATAATTTGCAGCAAAAGAACTCACAAAGCCATGCACGAGACATCCATCACTTCCCATGTTATCCACGGCATTTCATTATCTACAGCACAAATATTTTTTCACTGAGGTGAAGAAACAAAAATGGATTATATCCCTGGAAGTGTTTAAGGCTAGGTTGGATGGTGCCCTAAGCAACCTGGTCTAGTGAAAGATGTCCCTGCCCATGGCAGGGGGTTGGAACCAAATGATCTTTAAGGTCTCTTCAAGCCCAAACCATTCTATGATTCTGTGGTTCACTTAAATAGTCACTGAATGGAGAGAAGAACTTGCAGTCTACCACATCTGTCACTTTTTCTAAGATTATATACAAACTGACTTCATTTGAGTTGAAGAGAACATAGCTATAAAGAGAGGTGACTGCTAGTTATCAAATCTCACATTCTTCAGACATCTATACAAGACACACACTTCAGCATCCTCCAGCAACAAAGTAAAAAGATCTCTGATATAAAGACTGATACAGGACACTTGTAAAAATTCAGTTGCAACTGAAGTCCCAGGGAGAATTCTGGATCTGTAACTAGATTTATTTAAGTAATTAGATGCATTACTGAAAGATTATGCATTTATGTTAATGCATCAATGAAAGAAAACCAACGAGCCTTTTGTGACTGCATTTACCCCCTACACTCCCGTATGACCACAGGGAAACCACGACACAAGGTCTCATGTCTGGTTAACAGAGCAGTTTTTGTTTGGCAGCCATAGTCAATACGACTTTTAAAGAGTTTAAAAAATAAAAGATGAAATATGAAAAGCAGATTTTGTGAACAGAGCCATTGGGGATGAGCACCCCACTTAAAGTCTTTGATGCCCATCAGTGCAACATGGATTTTCATCGCCTCCCCATCCTTCCTTTTCAGGTATTTTTGGACTATAGTTATTCACCGTTTTCCTCTACAAAGAAAGCAATGCCCTAAGTATTTTCTACACAGAGCAATACACAGATTTTACTGTTAAAAATGCTGATGTCATTTACCACACAAGGAAATACTCAAAATACCACCACAACTCTACCATTTCTCATTTGTCTAAGATCAAACAGATCAAAAAATGTTTAACTTCAAGCAACTATGCTGTAATTTAAAACATATGTCAGGAAATTAATTTATTCATACAGCAACATCTGAACACGTCCCCTGTCCCATTAAACAGCGGGGCATTTGCTAATTTAAAATGAAGTAGTATTCCTGTTCCACTTTAGCAGACACTCTTAAATGAGGAATGCAGTCAGTCAAAATTAACAAGAGAAATGTCAGATACTTTACTTCAGTGATTGTTCTGAGGGAGAAGTGCAGGAAAGGGACATTAAATTTGAATCTTCTTCATTCTCTTCTTTACTCTTCAGTACACTCCTTAATTTGTTATTTAGCTGAGAGAGCTGCAAGAGTACTGGAAATTTAATTCTTAATTGGTATAAAGTTATTTCAAAAATTAAATTTGAGTCAGGGTGATAAAAGACATTCAGCCAGTATTCTGGACTATCACAAGAGTATCCAGCTGGTCAGAGCAAGGCTGCAGTGAGAGGGAGAAGGACGAAAGACTCCAGATTTTGCAGCTGTATTTCAAGAAAGCATTAGTCACTTTTCCTTGCCCTGGTCCTTCACATTATCACTCTTCAACAGGCAATGTTCTGTAGCATTCACACTAATGCAACACAGATTTATGATTCCTTCATCTTTTACAGGACTGAAATGGCCAAATAAGGCAATATTGGCTGAGGGAAGCCAACTGCTGATTATATGGAATTTGAAACCAAGCAGAGGATTTAAAATAAACTGATTTTAAAGTGGTCGGAAATAAAGCAACAAAGAATAAATCAAGCATTAAGAAAAGAAACAGCATAATCCTCTGATATGCAGAGAATGTGCAGTAGCAAGAACTGAGCCCTGCTCTTTCACCTATCTCATACAGCTTCCTTCTCTTCCTTGTGCCTTACATTTCCCTGCACCAACCCTGAGCTTTCAACACCTCATAAGGATCCATTTTCCATGTATTTTCCAGGTACTGATGTTGAGCAGAGAAAGGAAGCGAGCCAAGCAATAAATATAAAAAACCCCCCATGGTTGCAAGACTCAAAAGTGCCGTAATTTTTTCCATGTCAGAAGCAAACAAGAACATGCATCGGTCTGTGCCTGTCTCTACATCCATTTTCTGGGGTCAGCAGGATCCATCAGAGCAGCTGGATGTCCAGAGGCAACGCTGATCTGTTTCAGGTAAGAGCTGGCATTAGGTGTGAGCAGCTGAGGCACAGCTCCGTGCTTGCCAAAGCTGGCTCACAGCTCTGGTGACAGGCTGAATGAGGCTGCATTTGTCTCATCCACCTACAGCCCACGTCACACGGTGCTGAACCTTCTCTTTTGGGGGTTACCTACATATAACCCTCCGCCCAGCCTCCTTTTGGGAAGAATGCGACTTATTCTCCCCTACAGTTGGGGAAAAATTTAGCAGAGAAGGACTTCATTATGTACACGTACATGCACTGACAGATGTGTGGTGTGTTTCCATCTGTGTGCATCTACTTCAGCTTATTACAGAAAGGAAGTATCTGTAGGAAATACAAGAGTATGTTCCCCTCTGAACATTTTGAAGAAGAATGCTTACTGCTCAAAACTGAGATCCAGAATAAGCATTTCTGGATTTTGATGGAGAACAATGCTCGATTTTCCTTTATTTGTGAATTAAAATGGATACAAATGACAATCATTTTTGCAACTGTCTACGCTTTTTGCCTAACCCTCCTATGTTTTAAAAGGACATTTTTAAATCTCAAATCTGAACCAGAATTGTAGAAATCCGTAAAAATCTGAGAAGTCTGTGTAGAGATGATGGGTATCCATGTGCTTTCATTACTTATTGTAATCCATGCCTGGCCAGAAATCTATTAAATTTCTTGTCCAACATAAAGTAAATAGCATCGTATCACTAACAAATTTTAAAACTCATTACATTTCACCCACTGAGCAAAAAATATGCTAACTTTATACCAGTATCAAATATAAAAAATGAGGAGAAAAAGAAGTAAACAAGACTCCAGCAGAAGGCAAAATGGAGCCTAAGAATCCAGCATAATTATCTTCACAGCAAAAATAATTACTTGCATCCTAAAGAACAGAATACTAACCTCTTGTCGAAAATTATTTGCTGTCCTCTCTAGATGATCCATTTTCCTTTTTGATTTTATTGTACTGCAAGAAAAAGCAAACAAAGATAATTGTCATTTTCACAGCTGTGCTGTCCCTTACTGATATGAATTTCTATTATCATAACAATTTACCAGTGTAATTCAGACTACAAATGACACAAATCTAAATAAGAATTAAATATAAATATATAATTGGGAGTTAAATTAAGCATTTATAGGTCTGTAGTAATTTGTCAGCTTGATTTGTCAGTGTCACCATGGCATTCTTTAAAAAAAGGAAGTGGATAACCTACCCGTTCCCTGTGCAGTAAAAAAAAGCAGAGTGCCTCAACACCCCCAGTGCAGAATGAGAGGGAAAAATTCTGCTCTGAGCACCTCTCAGTAACTGAGGAACAGTGTAACCCACATAAACAGTAGCATGAGCCATGATGACCAGGCAGTCTTCAGAATCACTGGTTCCTGAAAAAAAATCATATTTGTTAAATGAAGTACTCAATATCTGACATGGCTTGTTTTCGCCTTTTATTTCCCTAAAATGAGAAAAGCCAAAGCTCAGCTGGAGCTAAAACTAGCAACAGACATATAGGATAGTGAGAGGGAATTTTAAAAGTACGAAAGTATCATAAACAAGTGAAAATGTGCACCCATTGCGTGAAGGGGTGTTATGCCCACTCCAGAAGGTGAGGGTAACTGAGGTTCTTGTTGATAGATTCCCTGGGGCAGATTAGAGTGAAATGACACTGAATGACTCGTGTTTATATATATGTATAATGCAGGTTTGTTTTAGAACAAGTTGGTCACAGTGGAAAGGAGGTACAGAGCAGTTTTGGTTATTATCTATAGAAATGAAACAATATAAAAGTATAAAAGAATCACTTAAGAAAATATATAAGGAAAAGTAAGGAAGAGAAAGAAAAGATAAGAGTAGATAGTGGAGAGAAAAGACATCACCACCCATGGATCCAGCATCCTGTTGGACCAGATGATGGTAGCAGCCTTGATCCATCAGAGGTGGGAAATCNGTTATCACCAGCCATGGATCCAGTGACAAGACTTCATTGTTGAAATTTCACTTAGTCAAAGTGATCCAGCTTTGATCCATCAGGGTGGGAAATCCCACGAAACCTAGATTTCAATGGGTTCAGGATGTTCAGGTTCAGCAGGGAACATCCAGGTACCTCCCCTGGGGGGAGTTTTCCACTGTCTGTTCCAACACTGGGGATCACGTGCTGTGGTCTGGTGGAAGGCCCCAGAAATGACTCTGGGGGCGCTTTGGGGTCTTTGCTGGGTTATGACACCCTCTGAGCCACAACCGCTGCCTCTCGCACCAGCGCAGTTGAGCCGGTTCTGCCCCACAGGAAGGGATGAACAGGCCCAGGTGTGAACGTGACTGTCCTGACACCTTCCCTGGGAGGGGAGATCTACCCCTGGCCCAGCTTGTAAGGGAGGGCACTGGCATGATAAAAAGCGTTATCCCACCTCAGCAGGACCTGCTTCTTTTTGGCCTTTTCCCTTATCTGGCTCAAACCCAGCTTGTTGCTAAACAAAGGTCAGTTTGTTGTGGTCATCCTCTGGTGGTGGGTGCACCGGAGCTGTTCTTACGCAGATGTTTCCCACCACACACCCAAACCTCTCCTCCTGCCCTTTGGTCGAGGGGTGCAAACCCAGCCTCAGCAAAGCCCCTGTTGCTTTTCCAAATGGGCGATTGTTGGAGTCATTAACCATCCACATTTCAGTCTCTCAAAAGGGGAAGACCTTGACCGAGATGATATGGAAAAGGCTGAAGTACTCAATGTTCCTTTTGCCTCAGACCTCTGCTTGTACCAGTGGTTGCTGGGACAAGGAGAGGGATAAGCAGGAGTAGGGCCAGCACCTGCTGAGAGATGCTGGATGCACTCAAATGCACAGAGCCAGATGGGTTACAGCGAAGGTTGCTAAGAGACACGGCTGACACGCTTGTCAGGCAACTGTCTATTACCCATGAAAAACACTTATCACACAGTCTCCAACTGACTGGGAAAAGACTTACACATGCTCATTTTTAAGAGAGGCAAAAAGCAGTGCTTACATCGAGTCAGCACCATCTCAGTATCTGGAAAAAATGCTCAGAGCTTGTCCCCTTCGCTGGGTGAAAGCTAAGAAAGTAATCAGGAAGATTTGACTCAGATTTACCACGGGCAAATTACGTTTGATAAATCTGAACAGCTACTGTGATGAAAGGTCTGGTCGTGCAGGTAAGGGGACAGGATACAACACACCTTGAGTGTCCTGTGGCTCCTGGCACCACCCCCCGACGCACACACATCCGTTAGTAAGCCAAGGCCAGATGGATGGTTGGAATGGTTGAAAACTGTCTAGGCAGACAGACCCAAAATCGAATCGAAGACCTGATGGCTTCAAGTTGCTTCACTTGTTGGCTACTAACAGTAAGAATAGCCTGGGGTTGAGTAAGTTTGTCAGTAACTTGGATGATGAGACAGAAGGTGTTCCTGTTCATGGCAGGGGGGTTGGAATTAGATAATTTTTGAGGTCCCCTCTGGGCCATTCTATGATCAGCAAACTTGTGGTTGATACTCCGTTAGAATAGCAGAGCTCCCCTTCAAAGGGGAACTGAGAAAATGCAAGCCTGGAAAGCAGAAACCTCATGACAAAGGTCAATACCTGGGACGGGCTTAATCCAGTGCCAACAACTGTCCTGCTCCAAGCAGGAATTCTGACTGGATCACACTCAGAAGTGCCTTCCAGCCAACATATCTGTGATTTTAAATGCTCAAACAATATTCATCTTTGAAAGATCAAACACTGACTCTGCATTCCCTTTCTAGTAGTAAACAAAGGGTTCTGGGTGGAGAATTTTACAAACTTTAATTAAGCCTGTTTGTTCACAGGTTTATTTAAAAGCACATTAATCCCTCACACTTCCATGTACCCTGTGTAACACATCTCTGAAGAGTAAAGAAAGCAGAGGATGCTCACGTGCACTACACTGGAAACATGGTGTGAAGCTTCAAAACCACACACTCAAACAGCTATGACAGAGAAAGATAAACTGACATGCACAACAAGCAAAGTCAGAACTACCCTTCAAGTGTAGGAACAGGTTCATAGAGAGCCAAGAGATATTTCTCATTCCTTGTAAATCTGCCTTTATTTTTCCTAAAATGGATTAGCATAACTCTCTATCATGTATCATCACTTATGAATTATATTTATTTCCATGATGCAGTCCATTTCTTCTTTAAAGCATTAATATTTTACTTTCATTTAAATATCTTTTCCTGCATTCTTTTAAGCGGTGTAATTTATTTTCAAAATGTTTTTCATTTTCAATCCCTTGAAATGGCACTGATCCAGTTTGTTTATAACTAATCAGGCCTATACTCTCTAGCATTTCACTAACAGCTGCATTGGCTGGTCACCTATTAATCTGTCCTGTTTGTAATCTTGTATGAATGAAGGCAGAGCTTCCATAAATTAGGCTGCTCAGAAATGAAATACAGTCACTACTCAAAGTGCCCACTTTCAAGCATAAGAAATACTTCCTGCAGGTTTTAACTGCCCATAATTTTTAATAGTTTTTCAGCAATTAATTCCACAGCAGCTTGAAACTTTTAAAAACGCAATTATTTAAAACTCTTCTACCACCAGTGAGCAAAATTACTCCAAAATTTTTTTCCACAGCATCACAGAGTACTTAAAGTGTACTTAAGTGTTCAAACAAAACACTTTAGCGCTTTCTACATCCAATGTGTAGAAGCTGTTGCTAACAAAAGTATTAACAATCTCAAAATACTTTAGGACAACAAAGTACACATCTAATGAAGAAGTCATATTCCTCTACCTTGGCATATTATCTGTAAACCCAGAGCACTCAAAAATCACATTTTCTCAAATTCATGAGATCACTTTATGATCTGGAATCTTTCAGATAGCACATCAAGCTCATAGATGTCTACATCTCCAACCAACCTGAAGTTCAATATCAATACATAATACTGGAAACAAAATAAATGTCAGCCTAATTTTATAGTCACAGCTGAAAGATCCTATTGATACAGACTACTTTAAGGCTGAGTCTCGATCCTAAATTAGAAATAACTCTCTAGAACAGTAGTTCAAGATACTTGTTCCATTTAGATTACCATCACTCTCCAATCAAGAAAAACACAATAATTTGCAATTTTTACTCTGCAACCAATAAATTCCAAAATGTCTTTTAATCAGTCCTGGTTCTCCTTACCATACACAAGTGTGACTTATACCTTCACAAAATGTGAACAGCTTCTCCCCCATCTGTCACCTCTGTGAGCTTTTCACTCATCTAACTCTTTGGCAATTCCAATGAAACGCTCTCCATGAAGTGCAGTGCTTCAGCCTCCCAAGCTCCCATCAGGTGGGATGTTCTCCCTTTATTCTCATCTTACCCAAGCCGGTACAGCAATAGCCACTCCAAATACCCTCTGTCTTCACAGAGTTTGGAAGGGACCACAGTGGGTCATATGGTCCAACCCTCCTGCTCGAGCAGGGTCATCTGAGAGCACATGGCACAGAATCATGTCCATGAAGTTCTCAAATATCTCCAGGGAAGGAGACTCCACAACCTCTGGGCAATTTTTTTCCAGTATGTGGTCACTCACACAGGGAAGTTCTTCCTCATAATTAGGTGGAACTTCCTGTACCTCAGCGTCTGTCCGCTGCCTCTTGTCCTAGTGGTTGGCACCCCAAGAAGAGCCTGGCTCCATCCTCTTGACACCCCACCCCTTAGATATTTACATGCTTTTATAAACCTCCTTTGCTCCACGGAGAGAAAGGAGCACTACTTTTCATGCCTCCTTCCTCTCCTCACTTAAAACCAACGAGCCATTCATTCTCCATCCCCTCTGATCCACTAGCCCTGGTTTAGTATTGCTTGAGATATACGTCTGCATCTCTTCTTTCTCCCAGTCCCACGTCACTATCTGAAGGGAGAATTACTTTTAGGTCACCCGTGCAACACTTAAGTGCAAATTACCACCTAGGTTAATGCAAGAGAGTGCAGAGAGGGCAGCAAAGGTACATAAGCAAGCAGCACAGGAAGTCTTTTTTCAAAAGCTATCTCTCGGTAAGACACTCCTCTAGACAAACAGTCCCTCCTGCAGAAGTAATCCCAGAAAACAAAGTTTTTTCCCCTTTTCCCAGGACTGAGGCGAACACGGTGAGCGCTAGGAGGAGGGGGGGAGGCGGGTGGGAAAGAGGGGACGGCAGCCTGTGCCCGGCTGGGACGGGGCGGCACTGAGGCGGCCAAGGGGCAGGGGAGGGCCAAGGGCAAGGTCGCGGCAGTGCCCGGCCGTTCCCTTGTGCAGCCCGTGGGGATCGCCGGGCAGGAGGTCAGCGCTGGAGCCGGCAGCGCCGTCGGCCGCAGAGGGCGGCCCGGCCACGGCTTCCGACGGGAGTGCGGGGCTTCCGCCGTGAGGAAGGGGCGAGTCGGGGCCACTTGGGCGCGCTGACCCTTAGCCCGCTGACCCTTAGCCCGCCGCCCCTCACCCTCCTCTCCCCCCCACTCCACTCCGTCCTCCCCCTCCGAGCCCTCCCCGGGATGCCCCGGCCCGCTCCCCACCGCCCCTACCCGCCGCGGCATCACGTGAAGGGCAGCCCCGCCCGCTGCCCCGTCAGGCGCCGCCTCTTCCCGTCCGCCCGTCCCGGCTCCCGCCCCTTCCCGGCGCCATGGCCGTGTTCCACGATGAGGTGGAGATCGAGGACTTCGAGTACGACGAGGAGACGGGGACCTACAGCTACCCGTGCCCCTGCGGGGACCGATTCCTCATCACGCGGGTGAGGGACGGCCGGGCAGGGCGGGGGGGAGAACAGGGTGGTGCTGCCCGTGGGCCGGGCAGGCGGCGGGGCCCTGACCGCTCTCCCGGGGCTTTTGCAGGAGGACCTGGAGAACGGGGAGGACGTGGCCACCTGCCCCAGCTGCTCCCTGATCCTGCGCGTCATTTACGACCAGGTGGGTGCGGGGGGAGGGCAGTGGGACGCGGTTCCAGCCGGGTCCCTCTGAGTCCCGGTTCGCCGCCCCATGCGGGAAGCGCGGGGCAGCGTTTAAAAATCCCTGATTTGGGACTGCATTTCCTGCCTGATATCTTGTTAGTCTGGTCTCCTCCTGCCATTTTTGGGCTTTAAAACACGCCTGCATGGGTGGTCTTGGGGTAGGACACAGACGTGACGAAATCAATGATGCGAAGAGCTCCTGTGACTGACTCCAGCAGCCCAGGCAGCAACTGGCTGGCTTTTCTCACCTGGTGGGCAGATTACGGCTTTCAAGTTTTGGGAAACAGATTCATAATTCATACCACTTAGAATCACTCTGTTTTCCAGCCTGGGTGTATCTCGTGGTGTTTTTGAGGTAGAGGAGATCCAAAAACAATGTAAATGGCCTAAATCCCTGCTTGCTGTCTTTAGGAGCAGTTCATGCGGGATGAAGTCGTGGCAGAACCTTTGCCAAACAAGGAATTGGTCAAGTGCTGATGAATGCATCGTGGACTGTGCTGCTTGGGGATGAGAAAGTATGGGGATGGTGACTACGGAAAGAGATGTGGTCCTCCTCCTAGAAATGCTTGCTGCTGTGGGATACAAGTGCAATAACTGTCTGTCTTCTTAACATGAATGAGGGTTTGCTGCGACATCAAACACATGAATGAGTTTTGTTCCAAAGGGTTATACTTAAAAAAAAAAAAGTATATAAGTTGCTCAGTGTATTCCAGAAGACTTGAGGATTATGTTCCTGATTTACAGCAAATCAATAGACAGAAGAAGAGCGTGGAGTTGGGAAATTATAACATTTAGACTAGCAGTGGCTTCTTAGCCTGTGGAGTAAAACGGGCTTTGTGTGGGTATATGCGAGTGTGAAATGGCATAGAGAGCTCAAATGTTGGCATGCAAGATTTAGGCAGCCATAGGACATGATGCCATACAGAGCTGACACAGTGCAGGATCTCCCAGGGTGTGTGCTTGTGTTCTTCCAGCCCATACTGAATATGGGGAGAAAACAAGAGACCCAGAGCCAACATTTACCCAGTGTTGGTAAATTGTTTTTACTCCTGTAAGCACAAGGAACGTGCAGTTGTCTGTATATCTGGAGTGGGGGCAACACTTGAGTTGGGGCAGATTTGTTGCTTAAATTGCTTCCAGTGTTGCTTTGAAAGAGCTTTCGTAGTTGTTACCACATGACTCTGATGTAATAGTGGTAACACTTCTATGGGTGTTTCGTGAAATGGAGTCAACCTTTTTTTTACCCCTGCACAGCTACTAATGTGCAAATGGACTGGAACTCGAAGTGGGTTGTATTTTGCCCCTATTTTCTCAAAAACTTTGTGATTTGACTGTTGCAGTAGATATAAAATGGGCTGCAGTTCTTTGTGCCATTTGCAGTAAATTTCTCAGCCTTCCCTTACTAGATTCTGTCACTTCCTGGATAGGTGATGCACACAGTTAATTTAATTAATAAAGGCATTTTTTAATGTAGAAAAGAGTTGTGAGAACATACTTCACATTGATTCCATGACCGCTTCTTGAATTACAAGCCACTGCACTTGAATATTTACTTAAAATTGTGGTCATTCCTATGTTTTAATAGGATTTGACATCTATGAAGCTAAATTTGGGGGAAAGTACCTGTTAAGAGTTTATATAGCTATTTTGCTCCAGGCACTAAAGATAATCAAGTTTTACTGGATTCTTGCAATTAGTTATTTTTGTTCTTACAGCATTCTGTGAATGTTGAAGATGAACATTCTAGTTATTTTAAGAAAAGAAGAGAAAAAAAAGAAGAAACTACACCTAGTTGGAAGTTTTGAATGCGATAAGCCAGAACCCTGAGTGTTTCCATGCCTAAACCAGGAGGTGGCACTCGTGTTACTTTGACATATGTGCTTAAAAAAAAAATGTTGTGGTACTTTGGTTAGCTATGCCTTATCAAATATTTATTTTGACTATTTAAATAAAGATGTTTAAGATTCCACCAGTGGTTATAACGGGCCCTTACTTACTCTGTTTCTGCACCAGCCACAATGATTTCCAGAGGTCTTGAGTTGCAGCTGCTGGGGTAATGATAGTGGAAACTCTTCAGGCTGGTTAATAAAAATGGTTTCAGTCTATCAGTAGATGCTGTAAAGCAAACTTACAGGAACCCTACCTAAGCCTCTCTTTTCTAGTGCATAAATATCTTCATGATTTTTCCACAAGTATTCGAAATAAAAGGAATTATATCAGTTTTCAAATGCAAGACCAGGAAATGTATGCTCTGATGTAAGGCATCAAAGTTGCCAAGTGTATCATCTCTAAAAATGCACAGATTTTGCAGAAATCATTGACCAGATTTTGTTATATAATGAAGGTCAGACCCTTCCTGACTTGGGGAACTTGTGAAGAGATTTGTGGTCTATATGGTTAAATTCTTACATGGCTGTACAAAGTGTTAATCAATTGAATTTTACTTGGCAGGTGCCAAGTAAACATGGCATGTAACAAGTTTTTAATTGATTATTAGTTTGCCACTCATATGAAATACAGGTAATGGCTTTTTAAAAAGCAATTTTAGCAAAATTAATTAGTTCATTACATCAGTTGGGACTGTCAGTGCTTGAAGTTTCTTACTTGGTGTGAATAGGGTCCAAGTTGTAGAACGCAATTTACACGCACATTAAAATTACTTGATCACATAGTGTATATATCAAAGCTTTAACAAAGTGTGCATCAAGTTTGCTTTACTGGAGGTTTTTTACAGCATAACAACAGAAAGGTGGTGTGGCTGACTGTAAGAAAAGGATGTGGCCATCTTTGCCCACATAAATTACTTTCAACTCTTCTCTCATTGCAGGATCTCAAGGGTCGCAAGACAGTAGTTGCTGTCCCTTCCATAAAGGAGGCAAAACAAGGATGGGTGTCATGTTTCTCTCTTTTTGTTGCCCTTTGAGAATCTGAGAGAGACATTTAAAAACTGGAGCTGTTCTGTTGTTTTCCCTGGTGCTCTGCAGAGAGGAGTTCTGTAGCAAGAGTTCATCCTTCATGAAAACTCAGCGATGTAAAGCCAAAGGGCTGCCCACTTTTGTCTTTTGTTAACTTGTAAGAAGCTTTTGACTCCAGTGATTGCAGTCATCTTTTAAAAATACTCTTTCATGCTGTGTAATTCCAGAACACCAGTCAGGGCAGTCTGAGTAACCCATCAGAAATGTCCCTCGTCAGGAATTCAGTCACAAGGTTTCCTCACAGTGCCACAGGCTCTGGCCCTTCACACATTACTCGTGTATTTCATGCTCTTACAAACCCGTAGGTCACTTTTTTTCTCAAAAGGCAATTGTGTAGGACACAAAGAAGTCTTCTGTTTGCTGCTTGTATCTGACAAGCAGATTGATTGATCATGTGTTTGATTAGGTCCTTGGGTCTGCACAGAGGAGTCCAGTGTGGTGAAAACAGCATCCTGTTAGTGGTGTAATTCATACTGGGTAGAGACTAGAGAGGATGAAACCATTTATGACCAGTTTCAGATATTCAAGCTGTGAAACTTCTCATACTGTTGAACACTTCTGAACTCCTGTGTAACACTGAAAAAAAGCAGTTCACTCTGTTACCACAATTTTATGGGAAGAAATGGAAGATAATTGGCTCTTCATTAAACTAAAGAGGCTTAGCCTTCCTAATCCGTCAGATTCTTGTTTGCATTTCAAAGAAACTCGCTGAGAAGGTCATGTACTTTTGGCTCATTGTGCCCGTGTATCAGTGGTGTACATGATTAGTTTTGAATAGTTGCTCTAGAAGTCTGTGACACACACCCTGGCCCTCCAAGAGGTGAGGTCGTTAGGCCACTAATTTTACTGTTGCACTTGTTTCATTGTCCCTACATAAGGGAAATTGTAGTGTGGTAGAGGACCCTTTGTAAGTACCTTGACATATCTTCTCTCCATCACAGTTTCTAATTTTGATTCTCAGCACCAGTCAAAAAAAAAAAAAAAGAAAACCCCCCAAGAAGTTGTACTTGCAGAGCATCGGAATTAAAAATCGTTGCATAGATTACCAAGTCTACCTACCAAGAAGCAGATACTGATTAATTTCAAATAAACCGTCAAACTATGTACTGTCACAAAGACAAGCAGTTTCTGCATGTTCCATTTCCATCTCTGCTATTCCAGTTCAACACTCAGATTGTGCCAACTGTAGGGATAGGTATTTGTGACACTGAAAACTTCTTGAAATGCTTTTATTAATAGGATTTATCAAGATATTTAGTGCAGTAATTAAAGTTTGCCATGAATTTTCTCCTAGCAGTTCCATGTGGATTGCTTTGATTCTACGTCGTGGTAACTTAAAATGCTGATTTCTCAATATCTCGCCATCGTAGCCATGGCATGGAGGTGACAGGGAGGATCCAGGGGATCCTGTGAATATGCTGGGTTCATCAGCCCTGAAACTGGTCAAACCTGTTGAGTGCCAGAGGCAACAACTGACAGAAGCTGTGCCAAGAGGGAAAACAGCTGTCACGGTGTCACCTGTGGTCAGGGAGGAAGTGGGTCAAAAGGGACCAACCAGAAGGGTAGAACCTTAAGTGACCCATCATCACTCCTTCCCACCCCTTGCTGTCACCATTTTGATCTATTTGCACACCACGTCATCTCTCCAAAATTCCTGGCAGCTCACCAGTCCAGCACAGACTTCCTGTCATGTGGAAAATCATTGCTGTGCCATTGACCTGTCAGTGAGCGCAGCCAGCCAAGAGAAGCTCTCTCTGAAGGCACAGTGGTGTGAGAAGGTTAGAGCAGAGCTGCCCCATCCAGGCGTGGTCATTTTTTATTTTTATGTCAAAACTAAGATCCTTATCTTCTTGTTTGAGCGCTGAAGCTGTTGCTTTAGGGAAAGATCCAACTATCAAGAGTCAGGGTAAAATCAACAGGAGCTGGCAATAAGTCACTTTTTCCGTGACCTATTCAGGCCCTTTCCTGCTCCATGGCAAATGGTTTTATTTTGGTCTCAGCTGTCCTTCTGGACAAATCAGAGGACAACATTTTTGACACATTCAGTACTTCAAGTATAAAATTTGCATCCACCAGAACACTAAGTAGCTACACCACCTATTAGCATGATCTTTGTGTGTGTAGTCCTTTGGTATTTGCACAAAATACAAATTTCTGGTATACTTTTAGTAACAATGACTTTTTCACACTGCCTAGAAAAAAATTACAATTTTCAAGGGAGGGCTTTTGTTTTTTCCCAAATATCTTGAAAAAGATACTATTTAACAGCTTATATTTCTGTATGTCTCTGATCTGTTGATTCTTTCCATGAAAATTGTGTACCTATGCAATACAATACCATCTTAAGGTGTTTCGTTGTAGACAATAGCAGGATTGCAGCATAAATTTATCATTTTTATCACTCTATAATGGATTAAAACTGATTTTATAGCCTGTGATGGATTTTAAGATTAATGTTCATTTAATGACAAAATGAAAGTAGATAAAACACGAGCCCTTACTTACCCTATTTTTTCATTTGTTACGGTAGAACACATTTGACTTTTTATATTATGCAAAGGCTTCTGTGGCCCCCAGCACACTGCACAGGTGTTCCCACACTGATGGATTCTGGCGTGCATCCCTTAGCTAGAACCAGACTTTGAATTTAGGTATGTAAACAGTCCAGAGGCAGAGATCCAGACAAAACACCTGCCAGTCTCACAGTCTCTCTCTTGCAGAACTACTCAAGAGGGTCTTTCAGAGCCAGTAAGGAAAGCTTCTGTCCTGGAGGCTGAGCTGGGCTGTGGCAGCAAAATATGTTAGTGCATCAGAGCAGGACTGACTGTCCCAGGGCAGACCAAGAGTCTTCCTGGTCCCATCCCATCTCCAGCACTGCCCAGCAGCTAATGAAGAGTCCATGACCAGGGCAAGCATTTGGGGATACTTCCCTAAAACTCTCCTGCACAATTTGAAAGTCGTGGACTTTCTGAGACTGATGCATTGTTGTGTAATACTCACGAACAATACATATTTTCCAACGAAATTTGTCCAATCACTTCTGGAATCCACATCACAACTTAAAATCCACTGCATCCCATGGAAGAGAACTGCCCAGGTGTCCTTTATGAAGAGACATGTCTCTTTGTTTCTTTTGAACCTATTGCACTGGGGTTCATTGAAAGACACCTTTTGGATAGGAAGAGACAGTTTTCTAGTCTCACCTCTCTAGCCTACTGAGGGCTGTTTAGATTTTTTTTTTCTTATTTTTCTGCACCATTTTTGAAAGGGAAATAAGAATTGTGCACAATTCTAGACCCAGGTGCATTATGCATACATTTGCATAGTGATATTTGTTCTCTGTTCTGCTCTCTATTTTCCAAAAATTCCTAACATATGGTGTTCTTTTTTGACAGTTGGTGAGCATTGGACTAACATTATCTTAGAACTTACGTTTAATAAGTAAATAACTTTTTAGAATCTAAGCCTTAGAATAACCTTGTCTTTCTCCTCCTGTCTCTTGCTCATGGCCTAGGTGGTTTTTAGAAGACGAGGTGATCTAAGTCAGGTGTCATGATTTCAGGTGGTTTTTCTGCTAGTCCCCCCCACAACCTCCTAACAGTGGTTGATGAAGGTGTGCAAGTTCCGTGCATTTTGGTCGGACTGTCCAAGACTGGTTTATCTCCACTCCTCCCATCATTTAGCTGGCTTTATTTGTTTAATTTTGCAGTATGTTACTTCCCTTCCATGTTCATTTTAATTAGCCCTATTGCACTTCTTACATGATTTCATCTCTTCCTTCAAAGCTGCATCTATGTGCCTCTTGTATTTCCTTATCTTGTGGCTTTCCTCATGGATATCTGAACTTTCTGGGCAGTGACACCTTTTATTTGAGTTGATGCAATCTTTCAATGTGAGATTTCTTTTAGTTTTGCATACACTGTATTTACTGTAGGGATACTGCCCAAGATGCACATATAAAATAGTGTGCTTTTTGAAAGTGCAAAGAATATTTCTTTCATTCAAATCTACCATTTCCTTGTAACTTTATTTTCTAGTATTGGCCCTCAGGGGGGAAGTCTTAGCCTGAATAAATCATGAATGATAAATGTGATAGACTGAAGGATTCTTGCTTTTCCCTGTGAAGAAGGGGTTAATTATAACTCACAGTCTCTCTCCTCTTGCAGAGCTACTCAAGATGAAGCTATTTCTTGGAAGAATACCCTTAGGAAGTTAGTGACCTAGAATGAGCTTGGCATAGAATTGCCTTTTAGCCTTAACTGTGATATTTGCTGCTGCAATCTCCTAGACAAATGGGTTTTGACAGGCTTTGCAAACAGCCTGAGGTCAGAGCTACGAGCTTTCCTTGGGCAAGTAAAAGCTGTGGAGTCAGGAACTTAATATGTTTCTTGAGACAAACATCAAAATTCCCAAACCTGGGGAGGGTGCATAGTGGGACAGTGACAGGCAAATGCAACCCCTCACAGGACTGGGAAAAGGACAAGGGAAGCAGCTAAATGTGGTCCCTGCCAGGGATGGTTCATGAAGTTCCAGCTCTGCTTTGAACTGGAATGAAGACTGTGTTTTTAATATCCCTTGACATAAGGCCCAGAAGAGAGCAGGTGATGGCACACCAAACTGGCACCCTGCCTTGGGCATCAAAATATGCTTCTGTGGCCCCTACACCTTCACCACAAACTGCGTAGCTACCTAGAGGTGGGATTTTGCTGTGGAAGCAAGGGTGAGCAGCAGAGAGGCCTGAGACCTAAGCTTTTCCTGTGTGGATTTCCTCTATGCACACTGAACTGAGGGTAGTGGGGCAGCCTGAGGGGATGCATGATTCAGGGCCCACCTCCTCCTGCTTGTGAGAGGAAGGATTTTCTTCCCACCCCAGCTGTTTGTTCAGGCACTAACCTCAGAATTTTTTTCTCATTTGATAAACCTCACAAGTATCCCAGTAGTTAGGACTGCTTGGTTATCTCCTGTGCATACACAGGTGGGGGTGATGTATAGAAGATGCACACTGGAAGAACTTAATCTGCCCCCTAAGAAACGCTCTGATTCTTGCAGATCCTTAGATCCTTTTTTTTTCCTTGATACTTTTTTTCAAGTCTGGGATTTTCGTGACTGAAGGAGAATTCAAATAAATCAGCAACGGGAGTAAATGCCAAACAAACACAGTTAAACTTTCTCAGTGTTTTAGACTAATAGACCCCCTTCTCAAGATATTCTGCCTAACAGGATTTGATAGCGCTTTCTCGGCCAGACAACTTCTGTCAGTACCTCTGCCAAATGCACGGTCTCACAGAGGGAGGATTTGATAGAGATCCAGGTTAAGTCAGCCTCTTCATTCAGAGACAGCGACTGCCAGCCCCACACAGGCTGCAGCGGGGCCACCCAAATGTCGAGTTTCCACTGAGGAAGGCCAAGTTCCCCATATTCTTTTTTATTTTTGCAACCGTAGCAGGGCTGTGTCCTTGGGTTCTTTCCATGCCAAATAAAGTGTCTGCACATTTTGTCTAGTTCGGTTTTGTACGGTTGAGGCCTTTATATAGCAGAAGCACCTGCAAAAATAGAAGTCTGAAGAAACAGATTCATTTCTGACAGGTTAACCAACCTGAGGAGTAAGAAATTATTGTACTAGATTTGGAAATGCATTTGCAGCTTGCCTTGCAAGGGCAGCTTGTGAAAATTAAACTGGCTGGGAATATCCCGAGCCCTAGGCATAGAGCACCCTCTGAGACACAGCTCATATAAAATGCTCCGAGGCAGATCCTGCCATCCAGCACAGCCGTGTAAGTCTGGAGTAACACAGGCTTCAGGGATGTTACTTCAGATCCACTTCACCCAGCAGAAGAGCAGATTTTAAATGAATTACCCATGAAGAGAGAATAAAGAACATGTGCAGTAAATAATACATTTCTGGGTTTTCTGCCCTTCATGACTCTCTCTCATAAATGTTTCAGCCTCAGTCTGATTGCTGCTTCACTGTGTCAGCCAAAAAAACCAGACTGAGCAAGTGCATTTCGGTGTCGTTCGCATCTGAGGCTGTTATGGCTCAGGGAGAGACAGAAGCACAGACAAAACCCTGATTTCTAAGAGCATGACATTGTCCTCACCAGAGCCATATTTGAAATGCCTCAAGACACATTCTGTGACTGCTCTTGGTCTCATACAGCTTCCATTTTGTTTATTTTTTATCTCTTGCAGAACTAAAAAATAGGTAGGAGAGAGGGGAAGCAATTTTAAATTCATAAAAACCAGTTTCGTCCCAAAGTGTCAATTGAAGCATTTCAGCATTTATGAAATGGTTCATTTAATTCTGAAGCAGTCAATATTAAGTCTCACAGTATTTCTCTCCCTGCACTATCCTGCCACCCTGGCTGGCACTTGATACCAACCTTGAGTAATTTTGGTTCCTCCAAAACTTAATTTTTCAGAGGATGTTTCTCAGTCAGTAATGAGTCTTATTTTATCTTTTCTTTTTTTTTCTTTACATTACAGTCGGATTCTTTCTATGCACTTATTTAATTCAGCAGCTGTACAATCTCTATTACAATACCCTTCAAATGTAAGATACCTGATTACAATTAGCCTCTGTCACCATAAGCTGACCTTGCTTCATGAGGTCAGGCTGTGATCCCCACCACTGGATGCACCTGAACACTCCCCGGCTGTGTTACACACGTTCTTGATATTCCTGAGCAGTTGTCCAACACTAACTCGGGAGCAAAACACCTTGATGAGATTTGAGGAGCTATATCCACACCTGAAGCTACATCCACACCTGAAATACCCTTCTCAGAAAATCTGAAATTTCTCAGTTTTTATAGCCTACTTTCTTACTGAGCCGACTATCTTATTTTAAACTTCTCAAATGTGTTTTACCAGTATGAAATGCTGTTTACTTTTGCTCATTCTTGCACTTTCCAGTCTTTACCGTGCAGATTCTTTCCAGCATTTTTCCCCAGATGTTGCATATTGTAATTCATTGCTCATGATTGCCAAGAAATGACAATTCCAAGACTGTCCATAGTAAATGAGATGAGCCTCTTAAATAGGGACAAAACCTCAGCTGCAGTTCTATGCACCTTTCTGACATGTCCAGCCAGAAAAAGAGAAATCTTGGTCTCTGTAGAACAGATGACCACCTGTACATTCTCACTGTCTGAGAAACAACTCCTCCACCTTGCCAATTCTGCTGGCATTTGCTGTGTTCTCCATTAAGACTGTCTTTCTATTGCCAAAACCAAGAAAAAAAAGGATATGGCTCTTCTATGTTCTTGATGGATGTAGACTTTTTCCACATGCAGGGGGTTTGTTTATTTTGCTATTTATTTTGTGGTTGTGTTTTAAACATTTTAATAATAGAGTTGCACCGGAGAGACCTATGCCCTTTTTGCAGCTTAATATTCTCTTCTGTTCAGAGAGACAAATCACTGGCCTGGCAGACCTAAATCCACAAAGGTGAGGGGTTTTAACAGTACTGGCACAGCTACAATGATCTGGCAAAGGGGTGCAGAGAAAACCCAGAATTTTTTGTTGTCAAGAGTCAAAATGGGAGTTATCTGGAGGACACGGTTTCATGGTCTGCATTACATTTCTAATCTTGGTCAATATTCCTATTGAGAAGCAGAGAATTAGGGTTTTTACCTGTCCTCCAGAGTCACCTTGAAACTCCATAATGAAATATCAATAATTGAGGGTAGCTGTTTGCTAAAAAGATTACTGACAGGCATGAAATAACAGTCACCAGTAGCTATAAATGTATTTTTTGTCTTGGACATTTTCCTGGCAGACTTCAGTCTTTCACTGAGTTAGGCAGTAGCAGCCCTGGATTTGGACACTTGCGGACAGAAGAATAGTAGGATATGTTTTGGGGCGCTAGAGGGGAGAAAGTGGATTTTTTTTTTTAAATCAGTATACCATGATGTTCCTTGGTTAGCACAAAAGCATCATTTCCTCCACAAGTGGAGAGGTCTGTTTCAGTTGGTTCTTTTTGCGGTATGCTGTATATAAAGAGAAAGAAGATGAGATAACTCTTCCTGGAGAAAATCCAGAATGTTAATTAAAGAAATGGCATTTTCACATTAATTTTTTACTGGCTGGAGTTCATGGCCATACTGGCCACACTTGCTTTCGTGTTAAGAGCTTTTCAGATGACCTTCTCTACAAATGCCTTTTTTTCTGCCACTAGAGGTCCTAAAACCAATGAAGAATGGAGACACGACATACCCATTAGTTTGGGACTGGAACATTTTCACAAGGTGGACCTGAGTGTCTGGTCCTTGAAACCCTCAGTATGGGGGACAGCATGTGTTAGTGTTAATGTTAGGCAAACTGAAGGAAAGGCATCAGAATTGGACCCAAAAGATTAGAAGTCACATTTCTCTACCTTTGCATGTTGTCTTTAAATCCAGAATGCTCAAAAATCCCCAAGTTTCTCAAATTCAAGAGGTCACTTTATGATCTGGAGTCTTTCAGATAGCACATCATGGTTATAGATATCTACATCTTTTTTTTTAGGCTTCTTGCCTTTTGACTCATGTTTTCATGCTTTTCACTCTAACAGAGTAACTAATTCAAAGTAAAAATGAAGGATGTTTGAAAGTGGACATTCTTATGTAAGCTGCTGCTGCTGCCAATAGCTGTTACTCTAATTAAATCACCACACCATCAACGTGGACCACATAAAATCTGACACTGTTACAGAGGCCTAGGACTGAGAATAAAGACTTAGGTTTTTTAAAAAAAATTACCTCACATCCTTAAAAACCTTTTCTGCAATTAATTGCTACTAAACACAGCAACATCAGCTGGTAAAAGAAGGGGCCTAACTTTAAACTCCAATCAGAGATTCTCAATTCTTTGTTTTATGTACCTGGTTCAAATCTGCTGCTGAGGTTGACAGTCATTTCAATGAGTGTAATTTCACAAAAAAAANTGTTCAGTTCTACACATGAAAATGTTAAAAAGCCTTTCCCTGTCAGGCATGTCATTAGGAACCAGTACTTGCAACATAAACCTGAGGCTTCTGTTATTGTAGTAGCCCAGTTGGGTTGTTCTGCAGTGCTCCACTGCCATAAAACAAATGGACGGATGTACTTGGGAACTGAAATTAAATTCACCTTTCCCCCTGTGTCTCTTTATTCTTTCTCTCTGTTAAAAATCAAATATTGATTTTCCTCATTTTGCTGAGTCTGCAGTCTTTGCTGGCATGTAATTGCTCTAAACACGTTCACAAGATCTGGCAGTAAAAGTCCAGAAAAACAATTTTTTATCGAAATTTCCCAGCGTGTTGAAAGCAAGACAGCCCAGAGTAAAAGATTCTTTCTTATGATGAGTGACAAGGCAGCAGAACCCAGCACCTTGCTATGGGCAGCCTGGCCTGGGGACCTCTCTCATCACTGCCTGTGTGAGCATCCCAGCTCTGTTTCAGAGAGCAAAGGAAATGGTGGGTCTTGTTCCACACTGAAATCAAACTCAGAAACCTTGGAAACTCCTCAAAATGGAATCACCACTATCTGCCAAGTCTGAGCATCATGTTACATTTAATCTTGAATGAAACTGCCAAAACTGTATATTTTTCAGAAAAGATGGACATCTTGTAATTAGCAAATTATGGTCTCATTGTTCTTATTTTGCTTATCAAGTTCTTTTCCAGTGTCAAGACCTATTTTGTTTCACCGTTTCCTCTCATCACTGATTTAAGAGTTGTTCTTGGCACTAGAGAATCGTAAGAGTTCTGTCACGGGCTGCACGCAGAAGGCTGTTCCAATAGCAGCAGCTGGAGCCGAAACCATTCATTGTTTATGTAAAACTAAAAGTTATTTCCTTGGCACCAGCACCAGGCTCTGTTCCTGGGCTTGTGCGTGTACAAATCTACGCAGACACCACAGACTGACCACAGGTTGCTGCTCTAGGAAATTAATGTTTCCTTTGCTCCTGCAAACAGACGAATCAACAGCAAACTGCCCTGAAAAAATGGCTCTTGCCACCGTCTGGGAGCTTGCTATGGCAGCCAGTGACCCATCAGCTGGACTCCGTGAGCTCAGGAAGCATCAGTGCTCAGCCAGACTAAGTGGTCTTCCAGGCTCTGTGGTTTGTTGACTGATCTGTAAGTGAAGGCAGCTCTTGGCATCACAGATGGTAAGTTTTTGATGAGTATGACACATACACAAATTAGGTAAGACAACTAAAAGCCAGGGGTTTATAAGACAACTTGTCCAATGTGAAATTTAATGCAAGACTTATTTTTTAATTGACATGATGAGTTTTATGCATCTGCCCACTTGATATACTTTGATTATTAAACTCTGTTCCCTGCTTGGCTCTTGATTTCTAAGCACGCAAAGTGTGTGCTAACAAGAGGGAAAGCAAAAGAAGACGACACTAATGCCATGACCTGTTGTCTCTGAAGGACTGTTTTGCATAAAAAATGTTGGTTTGGCTATAGCTTTTGACCAATTTTGGTTTGTGGAGTAATCCCAAACTGGACGTATAAAGGGTGATTGACAGAAGCAGCCTCCCAATGGCTTGTACTCAGATATAAATATCTGATGTTCTCCATCTTGAACTCCTGATACATCAAAGTACCAGTTGATTTTCTTTCAGAGCTGCAATTAATTTTTTCGTGTAATTATAATGTTAAATGATAAAAAAGAGACCATAAAAACCCCCAGTTTTCACCTAATAGCATATTAAGAAGTGAATAAAAAATAGCACGAAAAATGCCATACTAAAGGATGTAATCCTTTAAAGCTCATTTATGCCTGTAACAATGTAAGTGACATTATTAGATTATTTGTTGTCAGTCTGTAAGACTGAGGGACTAATAAATGCAGGAGCAATCTTTTGAGTAATTGCACAAAATAGGTTAGATATTTTAAAATATATTTAGTGTTTTTTTATAATGCATATTTTTTAAAAGTTGATTACTTTCACCTTTTTCTCAATTCGTAACACAAAATTACCATTGGTGTAAATAAATATCACGATAGTATGACCAAGGGTCATGGACTCCAAGAAAGGTCATTGTGCAGATACCTAGAAACTGAATTATGCATTCAGCCCTCCGGCTGGTCTGTCTGTAACTTAGGTTCAAGCTAAGAAGAACCTTGCAAACAATCCTGGCACCTGTATCTGTTCTGTGTCATGAAAATTCTGCTGCAGCTTTCCAGCCTACTCAGCAGAAAGATGTAGAAGATTTATTATTAATATTAGAGTTAACATCTTCAAAATATTATAGAGACACTTCTGAAAATTTACATTCTTATTCCTTTGGGACCAGATCATGCTGTAACACAGCATCCTACACAGTGGGGTCTCTCAGTTTGTGAACAAAGAAGCTGTCTTGGAAAAGTGTGCTGTTGGATTTAACACATTTGAGGAAACTGCAGATAGTAGCAAGTTTGTTCTTGGCTGTCATCTCTGGGCTGTGCAGGGCAGGTGCCAGGAGCCGAGCTGGGGGCACGGGCTGGGGCTCACCAGTTCTGGGGGCTCACCAGTGCTGGGGCTCACCGGTGCCAGTCACCCTTGCTGGCAGCAGCAGCTGCGGGACACAAGAGGTGACAGTGTCACACCCCGCGGGGAGGACAGGCTGCCAGACAGGGGGAACCTGGGCACACGTGGTACAAACAAGAGGGGAAAGTCTCCAGGGTCAGGGAGGGTTTGGTTTGGTGTGGGGTGATGGCAGTGCCGGGCACCTCAGCACCCCTCAGCCT
>VYZQ01002093.1:38235-53704 GCA_013400655.1 Mystacornis crossleyi
CATCTAAATTAATTATCAAGAATCGCTCCCTAATCAGTAGAGAAAGCAAGCGTTTCTAGATAGTGATTTACCCATATTGGTTAAATACTCACCACTGGTGACCTCTGGAAGTGTTCTCTGCTCACCAGTAGGAGAAACTTAGACAACTACTATTCAGGTGGCCCCAGTTAACAGAGGTGAATCCTGCTCCATGTGTCTAAAGCATAATAATCTGCAAGAGTGATAGCTAATTTAAAAAAAATTAAAAATTAGCGGCTAGAAAGATAGCAAAACCACTATGGCTGCTATCTCAAGTCACGTAGCCAGATTGTTTTTCCAAAACATCCTTCCAAACCACCTGGTGAATAAGCAGCTGTGAGCTGCCTGAAGGGTATGCCAGAGTTCATGCTTTCCAGGGATTCTACATTTGGAGTCCTTTTTCAGACCTTTCTAATGAAACCAGGGGAAATTATGGCAAAGGTCTGCAAAATCAAGCCCCCTCTAAGATGCTGGCAGGGGCAAGCCCTCCTGCACATTTCTGTAAGACTGTCAGGTGGTGGTTAAACGGGGGTATTGCCACTGGATGCTTTCCGACTGGGTTTTTTTGCAGACTAGCTGTGCTGTAGCATGAGTAAAACAAGGCATTAACAAATCATAACACAACGAAGGAAATAAAAATACATTTCTCTGTGCACTGATACACTTTATTCAGGGCAGACACGTGCAGTTTGCATAGCTTAAAAACATGAACTTAAAAACATGTTACCTATTTGCAAAACACTTCTTTTTTACTCTCTTCCAATATGTTTGCAGTTTGAATCAAACTGCTGGAGATAAAATGGGATACAAAGTCAGAATCTGAAAGCTCATTCACATGTCACCTTCCAGCTGTTATAGAAATCTAGGCTGTTACTGTTCTTGTCTTGGGTGCCTGAATATAGCTCCATTCCTTCCTGAGATCAGTAATGGAAGCTATTGCATTTTAATCAGCAGACAGTATTACAGCTCAGTGAACATCTCCAAGGGAGGACCTGGAAGTTCTTACATGTGGACTGAGAGATACCCGCAACATTTCTGTGGTACAGGGTTTAGCATGAAGGTTGATAAACCTTCCTTCCCCATTTAGACTTCAGGTTGATACATGGAGAGAAATGCTGCCATTGTTTCTCTGTGTCAGTGACGGCACCTCACCTAACAGCACAAACCCCAGTGGCCAACCCCAGGGCCAACACTGACTGCGTCAGCTGGGGCTTGGTTTAAAAGTACTTTGAATAATATTTCAAGTCTTTATTTTCTTCCATTTCTTCCATGAGCTGGGAGAGGAATAAACCAGGTTGTCTAGTAAGCGCTGTCAACTGAAAGGTGACCTGTTCTTGAATGTGACCTTTTAGCTCAGCTTCATGGGTGGGTTTGGCTCAAAGCACTCACTGTTCCTGGACTGCGAAATTCAAAGAAACAGGTGGGCTTACACTGTAAGAGATTTATTCGTGTTATGCTGGAATTCCTTTGCTCTTGCCTGAGGCTCTGCTTCAGAGGCCTTCAAAGTTTAAACTGCTTCATTCTTGCATGAAACATTTTGTCCTTACATTTCTCTCCTGTCACTGGGAATTAGTGGAACCTGAAATGTTGACCTTGTCTAAATACAGAACTGAAAATAATTCCGTGTTCTGTGGTGCTCAAAGCATCCTTGTCTGCTAGTATTGCATGAAAGATGGGTAAAAATGAGAAAAACATACCAGCATCCTTACTACCACTCTTTGTTGAGCCCAGTTCCAGGAGGAGAAGAGTTTAGCTGATGGATCTAACCACAGGGGCAAAGTCTAAATGTCCACAATGAGGAAACAGTATTGGTACAAGCAACCAATTCATTTAAAAGGTATATAGGAGGAAAACTAGGACAAACAGGGATAGATGGTTTCCCTTTGGTTTTTTAAATCCGTGTGTACTAAGTTATGTTTATATTAGAGGGAAGTGTGCTCCACAATCCATGTCCCCTGACTGCCTCAGTACGGAGACCTCCTAGACCACCTTGCAGCTCCCTTCTGGCCCATGCTCTGGAATTTAGTTCCCTTGGAAACCAAACACACATTTACTCTGTTACTAAGTGAAACAAGTGTATTAACAATTATTATAAAGGGTACTGCACCATATATTTTCATTTTATTTTTTGAAGAGGTATTAGGTAACATATTTTTCTACTGTACATATATCTACAGCAAATCTTACTTTCTAGGTTTTTATCATTACGTTAAAAAGTAGTGTAAATGAAGATGTCCATGTCTCTGAAATTTAATTCCAAACACTTCCACTCTAAAACAAAAATATTTTCGTTCTTCTTTGTGATAAATGTCACTTGTGTTCAATAACCATATTTGTACACACATTTTTTTGACATTTACCTAAATTCTGAAGGAATTATATTCCCAGTGTAGTGTCCAAAATATAATAAATAATACATAATTAAAAAATCTGGCATACTTACAATTTAAAATAAAGGAATCACATGTCATTAAAAAAGTATTTTACTCAGCTTTTTTTGCAATTAAAAAAATTCTCTTTTCTCACCCTAGATTTGGGCAATGGTCAGGGATCACTTGGTGTTCTGGAAGAGGATTCTACCATACTCTCAGCTGAAAAGTAATGCATTTTCCAGAACGTCACAGGGAATTTTAAATGACACAGCAGAAGTGGTAATAGATTCTGATGCTATTAAAGAAAGCATAGGTAGTAATCAAGAAATCAAGATGATTGGAGTGATGCCTGAACACAGGGTAGAATCTGTAGCACTCAAAGCAGACAGACAGCTAGACACTGGGAGATGTTTTGGACAGCACAACACAGAATGCTCTTCGTGTCTCCTGTTGTAACCAATTTTATATGCTTGATACCAATTCATTATGATTTACTGAGAACAGGTGACTGGCAGGCTCTGAGCAGAATATTCTGTTACTCCTTCCTTTCTCTGAAGTTTAAACAATATGCTGTACATTACAAAACCCCCACAATTTTCTGTCTCTTGAAAAGAATTCAAAACCTAAGAGAGTTTCATTAATGATGCCCTTCCCCTTTAATATATACATAGGATTATGACTGATTTATATTATAAATCAGATGTGAGGCTGATGTGGGAAGACTCCTAAATCTTTGTTCTTCTGTCTTAGCAGGCTCTTGGAAAGTGTCGTCATCACTGATTTTATCTTCAAAATGGACAGTACCCTAATGAGATAACTGAAGTGGAAGTTTGCTTGGCTAGTGCACACTGTGTGAGACCGTCCTTGTTACTTAACCTCATCTCTCATTCACTCCTTTGAAAGACAGCAGGTCAGCAGCAATGGAGGCTCTACAGAAGAAACTTCTTTAGAAAATTTGCTCTTTTCAGGATCATCTTGAAGACCCACGACAGCAAGAATCTACACAATCTTCTTGGCTAAAACTGACAGCTTGAAAGACTTAACTCGGGATATAAGCAAATGGAAGCAAACCAGGATTTTCTTCCTAGGTAGCCACTGTTGAAACTGGCTGTTTCCCTTCACTTGCTGTTTTCAGCCAGCACTTCTGTTACTGCAATAATAATAGTAATAATAATAATAGTAATAAGCTCATCCCATGGCTTTACAAGAGCAAATGGATGCTGCTGATTCTTTCTATTCCCAAATAAGCAGAGGAGTTGTTACCCTCCTTACTACCACAAAAGTTTCCTGAGGAGTTGTCCTTAAATTTAATTAAAACAACAACAAAGAAAGTTGTTAATATTTCAGTCTCATTCTCCCATCCAAATTAGACTATGGACAAGGATTTAAGGAAGGGTGTGCCAAACACTGAGGACTGTTAGTATTCTAAGTCAATTAGAGCATTTAGTACCTAATTAACTGTTAATTCATGCTCTATGTAATCTCACAGAGAGTAGAAATTTGGCTCAGGCTAATTGGAAAACAAAATTTTTGCTATTACATGTGGAAACATCTATTACTTTTATACATGCAAAACCTATTTTATTTATAGGAGTTGAGGGCACTATAAAACAAGGCTAAACTCCTGTCCTGGTTTGGCAGGCTTCCTCTTACAGTTTCAAAAGTCTCACTTTTTTCCCTGTATCCTCAGAAGTCACAGAACATGCTGAAGACAAGCTGTCTGGCAGCCAATTTTCCGTGTTTCCTTCAAAGGGCAAACTTAACTGCCTTCTGCAATAGCAGAGTTGAGAATTTATTGAATCTCACAGTCTCTCTAGTCCCTGCTTCACAGAAAAAATAGAAATTTTAGCTACAGCTGGATTAACCAAGAGCCAGGCTTTAAAACAAGGGACATTCCTGACTTCCCTGCATGCTACAGCAAACACAAACATCTTTCTTGTCCTTGCAGGAAATGCGTCTTAAATCCCAAGCAGAAATAATATTACACTTTGGAGACTTGACCTCCACAGAGACCTGTCAGTCATCTCTGACGTAGCCCATGGGAACGTTCAAATTGCCACACCTGATTTGCATTCTTGTTACATGCACACAAAAACAAGTCCTTCTCATCTTCACTCTTTGATGCCTCTATGCACTTGCCAGAAAGGACATGGACAATCATTCCATTCTACAAGGTGAAAGAAGAAGGGAAAGAAAGAACAAATTAAAAATGAGGGATTTCCAGTAAAAACTAGGCCATGTTTCAGAACATTTATATACAGTATATCCACCAGTAATGACCGGTTGTTCAAAATTTTTTAAGCAATACTCCAAACACAATGACTGGATTTAGCTTTGTGCCCAGAGTGTGGTGAATATTCATAGTTCCTTTTGAAGCTAACACAAGTGGTAGGTGCAGAATTCTTTTCCACCACTATTTTTTTCCTATGGCTGCAAGTTGTCATCAGCATCAACCTCAGTACTACAGGCCACAACATTTCATAAGGACCAGTGCTTCCCTTAGGAATCAAACCAAATTACAGTAGGAACTGTACCAGAGGATTGCTGCATCCCTACAACTACAGTAATTGCTATTTTCCTCGGCTGTCCCAGAGCATGACATTTTTCAGTCTTGCTGAGGAGTTCCTGCTCTGCTGGGTGAAGTTCACTGAAAAACAGTGAATTCTTCTAAAAGGAAGTTTGCTCTTCTTTTACAATGCAGGAGAAAATGTAATGTTTCCCATTAAGAGCTCCACAAAGGGCTCTCATTTGGGAGGGGTCAGGATTTCCAAACCCTTCCTCAATCCAAAAGAAATGGGAAAGGATTTGCCCTGCTTATTTTTAGAACCCCTGATTCTGTTCGCCAGTAAGACGAACAGTTAAAACAAAGACATAGAAATTTAAGTAGAATTTCTATAGTTTGTATTTCTAAACCAAATGTATTTCAAATAGACCGTGTAAATGGGCAAGAGACATCCTAATTTTTCTGGGTGAAAAACTTTCAGAAGTGAAACTTGCCCTTCAAATACCTCATCCCTTCCTGACGCACAAATCCTGAAATTACCCACAGTCACCATCAGCTGCCTTTCCCCCATGGCAGAGCCACTACTGACCTCCTGGACATCCCAGTGCTGATTGCTGTTGTCTGTCTCCTTTGTACAGTTTTGAGGGATAACCTTCCCGTGTCTGACATCAAAGCAAAGCAGCGGAGCAGAACCAAGCCGGATTTCCTTCATGCCATTATATTCAAAGTGCTGGAAAGGGGAGGGTTTGTTTGAACAATGATGGATGGACATCCCAGTTCATTTTCAAATACTAATTCTAAAGACAATTTCCTGTACATGTTTGTTAAGATGCAACCCAAACATGAATGACAGAGACCCAACAGCCTTGACCCTTAAAAGAAGTCCCCCCCGCTAGCTAATTCTGGCATAACTGTTTACCTAAGGAAAGGCTTTGTGAACTATGATTATGTGTAACATAAACCCACCCTATCATAAAATTTTCCAGTTAAATAAATATTTGAACAGAAGGGTGTTTCTGACAGTGTCTTCACACGCTGCAGTTTGAAATGTGCCTGCAGCTCACCCTGAGCTAGACCACTGCCAGCTGGGGAGTCTAAATGAATTTATCTCCTGCCTTAGACTTCAGTTTAGGCATTAATCTCCAGATTTAGTCACTAATGGGGAAACCCATCCCCAGTATTCTGGAACTGTTACATATTCTTTGCTCACAGGCTTTCTGTTCCCCAGACACTACCAAATACATTAAACAAATAAGCAGTTAATGATGTCTTCTGGAGCAAAGTGTGGGTATCTGCCTCAGTGACACACGGGACATGGGCGTTTTTCAAGTGGCACTCAGCTGTGAAGAGTGGGCATCGTTGCCTTAGCACATGCCTAATTTTGAACACCCCAGTATTGCCACTAGTGTCAACCCAGCCCCTGACATGTTGGAGCGCCTGTCTTCTGCATGGCTCCCTAGATCTGACACCGCGCCGATGTACTCAGAGCATGCATTACTTGGGTGAGGCTGTCACTGCAAGGGGAGAGTTCAACAGAGCCTTCTGCAGTGGCCCTTCCAGGTCTGTAATCTGCACAGAAGCCAACGCCAGGACTGTAGAGCTGTAAGTAAAGGTTTATACGGAAATAAGTCACAATTGGATACAAACAAGATATCCTTCAGCTTACAGTTGTGATTGTTTCCCTTTATGATATATGATTTTGTTCATAAATCAGACACAATATTTTTTCTTTCAGACTTGATCTTGCATATTGATCTTGCAAACTGATGTGATATAAAAGGCCGAGTTTCACCAAGGGTCAGTGTTACCCAGTGAGTTTTGTTTGAATTAGAGAGATCCACTTCAGGGTTTAACTATTACGATAATTAAAAGAAAGCTATCAAAATTTTTATGCTGGTGGAAAATTGCACTTCAACTGGACACTGTAGTCAGAAAGAACACAAGATATTCCAGACAAAAAGAAACATGTGACAGTTCCTGTGATCCATGCTCAGTTCTTACACTTTTCTCAAGCTACTTTGAAAATAAAGAGCAGATGAAATAGTAAAAGGACACAGTAAAATCTGGCTACAGATAGCAGAGTGTGAATTAATTAGTAGACCTTGTTGCCTTGTTGGGGGAAACTCCCTTTCAGTAAGGCTGCTGGGAATAAATTCATATTTAATGAATTATAATTATCAACTATGTGTTTAAAACACCCCAGACATTAAGAATATTTTGTCTTGTACACAGTCAGCCAGGGAACTGCTACTGCTATCGCTTCTGTCCTTGGGGAAGTGCAGGACTGAAGAAATGCTTTCTTCTCTTGTGCTCATGGGTCAGCACAGAGATATCTGTTGCTGTTGCTGTTGCCATCTGCATGAGGCAACACAGTTGTTTTCCTTTACTAATGGCACCTAAAGAACCTAAGGTTAGCACCCTCTGAGCTGTGACACTGAACTGAGTCAGACACTCTGGGTTCAGCTCCTGGCTGGTTTTCAACATTTATGTGAGATTTGGGCCAGCTCTTTGTCTTTTTTTTTCTCCCCCCACCTGGCTGCATTGCCGGTTTGGACCAAGTACTCAGGACATGGAAGTGACACTGAACAATGCAAAAAAAAGATCATTCCTTTACACAGTGTGTTTTCTCTTACCTTGCCAGAGAATCTTGGTGCATCTCCAGGTTGGGAGAGTTCAGGGTACACATTTGATACAAACCACTGGAAATTTCTACAACCCAGTCTCTTCTGTAGCTGAAGGCGCTCACTGCAGTCTGGCTTCTCTGCCTTTATGGGGAAAGGGAGAAAGCATAAAGGCAACAAGGTTACTGGTGTATTTGTGTTAGAGATGGACTGGAAATGACTACACAGGAATTATTTCGACCACCTTTTCTATCCTGAATATTATAATTATTGATAAGTATCTCTTATGAGTATGCAAAGGGGGAGGTTCAGCTATAGCCTCCCTCAAACTTTGTGCTAAAACAGCCAAAGTCTGGCATTGTGACAGAAGGGTTTCAGAAGTAGCATACATTGTGAAAATATTTCCTCTAAAAATTATTATTATACTGCAAGATAAGTCAGTCTTTGTAATATTTTTATTTTAAAAAGTCAGGACCAAGTTGGATACTCATTGCACTGAAATTCAGTGGGATTGTATTAGATTGCCATTTAATATAGAATTTTCCCCACTGATAAAAACTCAATTTCCTGGCCTTTAACAGCCCAAATTACCCAGTTACTGTCAGTCCTCTATGATCAGAGGGAATAAGTAATGACAGAATTTAGCCCAAAATATAGTCTATCACTTACGATCTGTCTATTATCCGACAGTTACTAAATCTAATGAACAAAGGTGTTTTGCAGCTATAAATGCATAAAACCTTTCCTGTGATTTCTCTGTTTTCTTGAATTATGAAGACACAATATCAACTCTCAACTTTCCTGGTAGCAACTCTGTTACGAAAGAAGACAAATGCCTTCAACCCTTGGTGCAGCTACAGGCATCTGCACTGCAAAGGACTGACTGAATATTTGAGGGTATTTAGCACTAAAGATGACTAACAGGGTTCTCAAAACCTCCAAGCACTTATGTGTCTAATTCTTCAGTTTCAAAACCACATCAAACAGTTTCCTAAATCTCTCAATGCCCAAATATTAAAAACATCTAACAACCTTTAAAAGTCTCTCTCCTCTTTCTTGCCAGCAGTAGATTTCCCCACTTCATGTTTCTACTTTTTAAAAATGCAGTTTGGAATGGGATTCCAGGAAGCTGGTCTGGATTTCTTCGTCAAAAATTAAAATTGGCAACATAAGCAGAGAATTGCCCGTAAATAACTTTTTCTCAGACCAGCTATTTTTCTATATCCATAAGAAAGAAAAAAAAAGGACTTTGCAGCATGGAAAACACTGACAAATGGAGGGCCTTGGAGATCAGAGGCGAGGTATCAGTCTCTAAAGGCAGGGATCAATCATGCCATGCAGCACTGTTTGCCAGCCCTTGTAAACTCCACAGGCAAAGCTCAACAGTTGCAATATGTTAAAGACAACCTCATAATTCAGGGTCAGTCTTAGATTCAATAACCATAACAACAAAGTTTAGCAATTCTGCACCACACAAACCTGTCCTCTAGAGGTTTTCCTGGAAAAGGGAAAGAGAGAAGTAAAATGCTTCCCCTAAATAGAGATGTTTCTCATGAGACTCTGCTTTGGCTGAAGAAGGCAATGGCAGTAAATCTCACTTTGTCATACTAGTTACAGTCTGCATTTGATGCCAGATAATGGTGTAAATAATGTAAATAAAATCACTGTCCCCTGTAAACCAACCTGAAAGGAAACTGCTTGTAAATTAAATATGCAAACCACACAAGAAAAGGAGCAAAAGAGCTGGTGGCTGAAGTAGCTGAGAGCTAGGAAGAGCCTCATTCATCCGTTTAATGCTCACACCATGGGCATCCTGTGCAAGACGTGATTCAGACCGTAAACGAAGAAGGGTTATAAAGCCACCTAAATGGGGCTGGTTGTTTTCTGCAGTGAGCGGTGGTGGTGGGGAAGGCTCACAGAGAATTCTATAGTGGCCTATAGGTGGCTCTGCTCACCCTCTCAGCACAATACATTCCTGGAGGGCCCTTTGCAGCTGAGTGGCAATAACGTCCTTGCTTGCTTGTGCCTTTTCAATAACATCCCGCTGCACTGACAGGCTGAAAACATTGGCTGCGAAAGAAAGGAACACACAGGAAGGGTATGGTATGCTGCACACATAGATCATTAAATTGATCATTTGAGGGAGCATCATACTCAGAAGGACGGGAACTATTCTGACTAGAATAAACTCAGGCAAAAGGTCATGCTGCTTACAGCTAGCAAACTGTACCATTGGTGACTGTAGTTTTTAGTACAGAAAATTTCTTCTGAGCTGACAAGAAAAACCTTCAGGGTATTATTAAATGATTTAAAGGCCTCACTGCCCATTTTAAAAGGCTCTAGTGGCTATAACCCTTTGTGAGTCAATTGACCAGCTCCTGGCCAGTGAAGTTCAAACCTGCAACACAGACAAGGAGGGAAGATCTTTTAAAAAGATGTGAAAATAAGAGTAAAAAGGGAAGCACAATAGTTCCAGACCCTACAATTAGCAGGCTGACTGGAGAGGCAGATCCACTGGTGGAGCATAAGGAGGTCAGACTAGGTGACGAGAGAGGAGTCATGCTGATATACAGCCCTGTTCCTCTCCCCACCATAGTGCAGCTCCTGCTGGATCTGGATTTCTTGGGTGATGGCCAGCCCTGAATGACTGAGGCATGCAGGACTGAGGCATTACTGGAGCCAGCGGTGCTCACCAGTGTAGATGAGCTCATTAAAGCCATCAGGATTGGTGGCAGCCTGGGCCGTAGCAACCAAGCCCTTGTTGAGATTGTGATCTCGAGGAGTGTGAGCCTGGTGAGGAGCAAAGCCAAGACCCTGAACTTTCCAAGAGCAAACCTCCAGCTGTTTAAGGAGCTGGAGAAGGAGATCCCCTGCGAAACTGTCCTTAAGGGCAGAGGTGCTGACCAGAGCCGAGAGCTCTACAGTGTAAGAGCTCTCTATCCCAGTGTGTAGGAATTTGAGCAAGGCAGGCCAGAAACTGGCATGGCTGAGCAAGGATCTGCTCCTCAAACTGAAGAGTAAGAAAGAAATGCACAGACAGTGAAAGCAGGGACAGGTGACCTGAGGAAAGTACAGGGATATGGTTTGAATGTGTAGGGATGGGGTCAGGAAAGCCAAGGCAAAGCTGGAACAGGACTTGGCAAGGGACATGAAGAATCACAAGAAGGGATCCTATAAGTACACTGGTCAGAAAAGAAAGGACAAGGAGAGTGTACCCCCACTCCCCACTGATAACCAAGAAGAATGAACTGGTAGCAACTGATATGGAGAAGGCTGAGGTACTCAATCAGTTGTATTCCTCAGTCTCTGCTGGCAGTCAGGCTCTCCATTCTCTCAAGACCCTGATCCTCTGGGAGTGGGGAGGGGGAATGAAGTCCCTCCCCCTATATGGGTCTTCCGTTATAGGAAGTTGGGGATCACTTGATGAAACAGAATAGAAGTGAAGGCTTCAGAGAGAATTTATAGCAGTCTTTCAGTACCTAAAACGGACTTATAAAAAGGAGCAGTGTTTTTAAACTGAAAGAGAGCAGGTCTAGATTAGTTATCAGGAAGAAATGCTTTACTGTGAGGGTGGTAAGGCACTGGAACAGGTTGCCTAGAGAAATTATGGATGCCCCATCCCTGGAAGCATTCAAGGTCAGGGTGGATGGGGCCCTGAGCAACCTGATCTAGTGAATGGCATCCTTGTCCACGGTAAGGGAAATCGGAATTAGGTGATCTTTAAGGTCCCTTCCAACCCAAACCATTCTCTGATTCCATGATTCTATGAAATGCAGGAGTAAATATGAATGAGAAGCTTTGCACAGCACCTACCCATGCTCTGCCTGAATGTTTTCAGTGAATCTTTTTCTCCTTAAAAGCATGACATTGTTAAATGAACAGGAAGATGAATGATACATTACATTCAAAACTGCTCACAATGTTGTCCACTGCCTTGTAGGAATGATATGATTACAAGAAAAGGTACTGGAACCAGAGAATTCCTGAGAACTGCAGCAGCATTATTAACAACACTAACTACACCAACAACATTCCCCACAGCTGCAAGACTCCCAGTAAACAAACAACCAGTGGTTGTAATACAAGGGATATACAGTTCCTTGACCACCCCTGATCTGCCATGGACTGTAGAGTGGCTTAAAAAACAAGTGTGGCCATTCTGTAGTTATTGGATTATGTGTAACCTGCAGATGGTTCCAATGCAGCTGCATGCCAGGGCTACACCACACACCTGGCTGCAAGCCTGTCCTAGCTTACAGGCAGCTGGGAATCCAAATTCCTGGAGGAATGTCTAATCAGATGTCTGTGCGATGCTTCTAATGAAAACGTAACATGTAAATAGGAGTGTGTTGAGATCTGACTTTCTCAGTCAATTTCTTCTGGATATGTCAGTTCAGGAAAAAAACACACCTTTTTTGTCACTAGACCCCTCAGATATGTTCCCTTCCGGTAGGAGAGACACTATAATTTGCCACATGCCTGTGAATAATACTGAATATCCTCAGGAACCATATGAGGAATTCCTTCAGTAACAAAGAATGAACCCTCTAGGAAGGTCCTTTGAGCACACAGTGCTGCAAGCTTCCACTTGAGACGCACCACAACCCTCCATGTACTATCGGTGAAAAAGCAAACCACGGACTGTTGGGGAAGCTGAAGAAGGAGTCATTTGGAGAAGAGGTTGTACTCCACAAAGTTTGATAACTTCAGCACAAGGCTGAACTTAGGCACAAGTTTCTCCCTCTCCTTCCTGATCTGACAGCTCTTTCACTGGAAGGTTTAATAAAAAGATCATCCCCTGCATCTGACTGCATACAGACACACCAATTCCTATTCCATTCCCTTCGCCTATCTCAACAGACACTTCAGAAACAAACCTCTGCCGATGTCTTTACCTTGCTGATTAAGAAAGCCACTGTATCCTGCTTGTAGAAGTTCTCTTTAAACGAGCCCAACCAGGTCTCTGCTATTCGGATTTTGTTCCTCACAATGGCCTCTTCATAGGAGAAAGCACGGGGAAAGTGATTTCGATAGACGTGCCCCACTCGGGAGCATGGGATAATTTCTACAGAGCCACCACAGAGCCAGGTCTGAAACACAGGTGAAAGCACAAAAAGAGATTACCTTATTTAGATTACTTTTATCTGAAACAGAGAAGCTCCTTTACTCTAGACTCTGCCTCAGGAAATCCTGGAAACAGCAGGAGCATTATTATATGCTTATTCATACATTACTCCCCACAGACACAGAGAAGACACTGGGCATTCAGACCTCTGATTTGACCCAGTATGGCTATTTGTATGCTTTTATATTTTTCTGTGCACACAGTGCAGAGTAGTGGAGAGATCTGGGTGCACACCTTCTGTTGTCTGGGACATTAAAGACACTATGCCTTTTGTGCCTGCAATTTTCATTGCTTTTCATTATCAGTTACTTTCTGTATTCAGCAAAAATCAACGCAAAGGATTTAATATAAACAATTTGCTATTAAAACTACAGGTTGGCAGAGGAATAAAGCTACTCTCCCTTTGGTGCATGTTAACATGCCAGAATAGAAGAGGCAGCTTTCAGAGGGTGCCAAAAGCAGTGACTCAGGCCTCAGGCAGATAGTGATAGCCAGCAAAACTTCCCTCTCCTGACATCATGCTCCTAACTCTTAGCAGCTGCATGTTCTTGTACAGTCTTGACAGGTTGTGGATCGTGGGGATAGATTTCTCCAGGGAAGGTTGTAGTCTCCATAACCCGACATGTTCTGCAATTTTTTTACAAGTATCTTCTTGCCTTTTCACTCACGTTCCTTAAAATTGCAATAGTTATCACAGCTTGATGTTTTAATTAAGGTCCTTACCCTAATAGATAGTTCCAGGTTTTCTGCTCCCCACATGGTCATGTCAGAATCATAAGCTCCAGTATTTTGGAAGTAATGTCGATCCATGGCCACCACTGCACCAGCTACTGCAGGACTCCTGTGTAGAAAACAGTTTGGAAGTGAATACCTTGAGTTTTGGGTAAGGGATTACACAAAAGGTGAAAATTCCACCATTTCCATACAGACAGTATTACAAAATGATGGAATACTGCTCCATATAAGCTTGAATTAATTGACTATCTAACCAAAATAAAGAACAACTGGANCCACTGCACCAGCTACTGCAGGACTCCTGTGTAGAAAACAGTTTGGAAGTGAATACCTTGAGTTTTGGGTAAGGGATTACGCAAAAAGGTGAAAATTCCACCATTTCCATAGAGACAGTATTACAAAATGATGGAATACTGCTCCATATAAGCTTGAATTAATTGACAATCTAACCAAAATAAAGAACAACTGGAGTGTTATTCTAGGATTTGCTTGGGGAAGGGAGCTAAGAGCTGAATTATCAAAAAAGACTCCGAATAGTGGGGAACATTGCACACATATACATCCAAAACAAGAGACAAAGGGATCATGATTAAGACATCTCTTTAAACTCTGTATGACCTGTCATTTGCTTTCCCTACAAACCTCCACACCTTGTCAGGTCAGGTTGTACACTAGTTGTGTCGATGTGTGGAAAGTATTTGTCACATTGAAAGCATGACTCCAGTCTAGTTAGAATGATTACTAAAGGCCAAAATAATCAGCACAAACAAAACAGCTCCCTTCAGAATTATTAACTGAGCCTGTGCAAGTAACCACACCTCTCTCCTGTTAGCTGGAAGATGACCCAGGTTGACCCAAACTGCACAGTTTGCTGCTGAGCTGAGCAAGGCACATTGTCTGATGGACTGTTACCTGATAGGGCTGATGGGAGACTGTCGTACCTTCTCTTCATGCTCTGGCACTGGTTCCCAGTGAAAATCTAATTTCCAGTCAAAAACACCTCGATGCAGGCCCACAGAGTGATAGTACTGAAAGGTCTTCCAGTCTATGACATCTATGACAGGGGAGATGACACTGTTTCTGGAAAAGACAATACAATTTATTTCCAAAACCAAAGCACAAATTAAGTTCATTACTCTGTTAGTAAGCATTAGCTCTCCTCTTTGACGCTGTCAAGCACAAGCACCCCTCTAAATGCTAAGTGCCCTTAGTTTCCCTGCTGACAGAAGCTCAGGTCCTCAGTGCATGGGAATATTGAGCATGCAGTGAGGAATCTACAGATCAATAATTTACTGACACCCTGTACCTTGCATTGTTATTTAAAGCTATCCAGGATTTTGTTCTGAGTTAACCATCAGAATTCTTATAAAGCTGTTTCACACAGAGGCCCCAGCCTCTGATGCTACAGGCTCTGCATGGATGTAAAATTTAGAGCAGAAGATTATTTTGGACGCACACACTTTACCATCCTTTGATTTTCCTGTAGATACTGGACACACTTCATGAGTTTGTAACTTCAGGCCAGTGAAGAGTGTACTTAGTTTGTTCTGATGGTTGTTTTGAAAAAACATTTATTATTGAGTTCATAAGCCAGTGTCTGTTTCTATTTTATCACAATCTTAGAATGCTCTTGCAAATGCACTGTCAGAGTGTGGAATCTACTTTTAAGAGCAAGAACAGAGCCATTACACTGTAACTGGCAATCCTTGAATTCATTTCTAACTTCAGCTAAATTTGGATTACTCTGAGAAGAGGTATTAGACATTTCCCTATGGCAAAGAAGTCACAGTATTCCACAGTGTACTTGCACATCATCTTGGAATTAACTGGTAGTTCAGAACAGTCTTCAGTATTCCTTGTTTTCAGGTCAATGATAACCACATTTGGAANACTCCGTTTTGATTCCTAATAAGAGCAGATTGTCCTATGATCTTAAGCCAGGAAGATTTAAAATAGAAAAGTGATTTTATTTCTCTGCTCAAGTGTAAAACCATCCTTTATAATACACAATAATAGGCACTCTTAGAAACAAGCATCTGGTTTATAAATAGGAGAGAAAATTTTATGGTCACATGCAGCATTTGTAGGCATATAC
>VYZQ01002093.1:68059-80552 GCA_013400655.1 Mystacornis crossleyi
GCCGGGGCGGGCCGGGCTGGGCCGGGCCGGGCGGGAGCGGGCGGCGCCGCAGCAGCGCGGACACCAGCGCCCATCGGCGCTGCGCTCCGCGCCTCTGTCCCCGCTCACTCAGCCAGCCCCAGCTACGCCCTCCCGCACCGTGCCGCCCTCCACCTTTGCCGCCCGCCGGCTCCTGAGGGCTTGAACCACCTCCCGAAGGAGGCTGGTAGCGTCCCTGGCTCTGAGGAACGCGGGATGTTCCCCACGCAGCGCGGGGAAAAGCGCTCTCCCGAGCCGGAGCGGGGAGTTCGACAGGAAAGACGCGGGGTCTAGAGGAGGAGAGGTTCGGGAGGGCGCGGCGGCGGAGAAGGAGGCAGGTTTTCCCCCAGAAGTGAAATAGGGTATTTTACTTACAACGGGTGTCGTACCTCAGGCAGGTCCCGGCGCAGCGCGATCCGCTCGCTGAGCACCTCGTTAAAGCCGTGGGTGTCCAGGCCGAGCGGCCGCTCCCCCGCAGCAGCTCCTTGCCCATCCTGCAGGGGAAGGGACAGCGGCCGGGACTCGGAGTCCCCCTCTGCCTTCCCCTCCGGCCGCCTGCTCTGCTGCTTCACCACACGATAGCCCTTCCTGGCCTTGCTGTGGTTCCTTTTGCCGGTGGGCGACACGACGGCCATGATCAGCTCATCCTCCCGCAGGGAGATGAAAGGTGATAGACCATCCAAAGGGTAGTACTGCTGGCTCTCCTCCTGGGTTTCCAGCATCTCTTGGGTCTCCACAAAGTCCATCTGATACCCTTCCCGGGGGTTGAACTCCACAGGCTGGAAAGTCCCTTCCTTGCTCTGGTTGCTGGGTGGTGGATTCAGCGTTGTAACCATCAGCAGCAAAAAGCCAAGCATCAGAAACAACAAGAGAAACTGCAGCTTACGTGATCCATATCTGCACTTCTTCCTCAAGAACATACTGTTGGTGACAAAATTATACAGATGGTCATGTTAAATATCACTTGGATCTTCCTCAGATTCCAGTCCTCGGTTTGCACAAAAGCCCTGGTTTTCACTATCTGCCAAGAGGATTTTTTTGCTCCCCTCACATTTCACTGATGCCATTTAATGCTTTCCTCTCTATTTACAGAAAAAAAAATATAACATTCCTATTAATATTGTACTTACTGTAGTAAAACGTAGCATGGATCCAGTGAGATAAAGTAGATCCTTTATTATATGGAGTCCCAGCTTAATTAGGAAAGTGCATGCTTTGCTGATTAAAAGAGTAACTAAAGCTTTGGGTGGTTTTTTTTTTCCCCCTTTTAAAATTCTAAGTCCAAAGAAATCCCGTTTCTCATAGTTTCTTTCCAGAGTAGATCCTGCTTCTTCAAAGTTTCCAATTGCTGCCTGGATTGAAGCACTGTATCTCTGAAAGCAGATCTGACAGCTCTCCCCCGTTCAGAGGCTTCAAGTTAACTGTGATCAACAGATGAGAAGTAGTCGGTCCCTGACTTTGTTTCACACATAACTACGGCACTCAGTCAGGAAGCACTTTGCCAGACATAATACAGAGCAATGTGTGCGTCTTTCTCTTGGTCCTAATGCCCTCACTGTGCTTGTCCTATCAAATCAAAACTTTGCAAAAGCTGTTAAGAGGTGAAATACAAGAAGCAAAACATTGTATTAGAAGAGAAATCAAGGCACACCATGGATTGCTGTACTTTGGAATAGCTGTATTAAGCTGAGAATGTGCAGAGCAAGAATCAAGAATTTTATAAACTGAATAAAAGATGGAGAGCACATGTTTTATTTAAGGTTAGATTTATTCATATGATAATGTGTTAGCTGAAGTATATTTCATATCCAATAAATATTTACAGCTCTAGGGATTTTAACACTGACATAAGGGTGCCAAATTATCACCTGGCAGGCTGAAGTTGTCTCCTCATCCATAAATTTGGTATTGCAGGGCAAGCAGCACTTCAAGTTTTCATTAGTCCAGGAATAACATGTGTAAAAGCCTGGGCTGGAACAGCAACCACTGACACTGAGAGGAAACAACAACTTCTGTGATTAAAAGGGGAGCTCAGCCTCTGAGGTCTGTTTGCTAATACTGCTGGCATGGGTGCTACTGGGCATGGACTGTCGCATTTTTTGCTGCGAGACAAGTGCTTGTCCAATGGGAGAAGGGGTGAGACAGTCCACGTGCTGCAGCATCCCATGCCTCTCGGTCTGGCAGAGGTCAGAGATGGATGCAACTCAGGTGTTACCAACCCTCTTGATGCTGGGGGCATGGGATGTGTTTTTCCTGTCTTGCAATATTTGCTGAGCAGAAAGCTCCTGCTCCAGGAGGCATGTGATTACTGGAGAACCTCCACATTCACAGATTTTAAAAAACCCCAACGTTTCTAGGCATTATAGCTAAAAGAAAAGCCTGAAGACAGGAATGCAGTGTACTCGAAGGAAGGATGGTATGGAGCACCTTAAGACTGCTGGAGGTGCATAGTGTCTCACTTCTGTGTGCACTCCCCTAAGCAGCTTAGACAGAATGCCTTGAGGGAGTGGGACTGGTCTGCTGTGCCTTGGCACCTTCTCTACATCAGCTGTTCTTTAAAATATACAGAACTGCTTCAATCGTATCTTGGGTAGAAGGAAGATTGAGCCAATATTTTGGACACATACAATTTTCACCACTGTATGTGTCTCCCTTTTTTTAGCTTAAATTCACACCAAAGTAACATCCCATCTCTGAGAATATTACTTTTTATCCTGCTTTTCATAGGGAAAAAGAAGTATTGATGGTTTCAATTCAATAGGGAAGCAGCACACATTTGCATTAAACAAATCTGAGCTCGAAAGCTCTCATTTAAATAACAATGTTTCAGCCACAGAAAGACAAAATGAAATGGAAATGAGAGGACCTGTCCGAGATGCTCTCCAAAAAGCTGGCACAGCGACTTGCAAAAGGTTCAGTTCCACAAAGTCCCATTATCAGGCACATGGAATAAAATAAAATTAAATTAAAAGGAGAAACTTAAGAGTGTGTGGAATAAATGGGAGAAAACAATACTTTCTTTTTTCCTTTTTTAACTTTCCTGGGCTACCTGAGTATTTTGATTTATTTTAATTAGTATTTTTTCCATGCCTAAAATATTTTAACAAGATGCTGTAGCAAGTCTGATCAAGACAATTCTAGCCTGCAGTAGTAATCACTGTATAAATTCTGTCCTGGTATGTTCTGTATTGCTGAGCAAATCCATCTGGGTCACTCATGCAGCTGAGTTTCAGCTACAAATGAAAAGAGACCTAATTAAAAAATTGACAGCAATCTTAGACACTTTTGGGACAGAGCTGATAGGTAACATTATCACTGAAACATATGCATATACAATCCAGCCTTTTGATATATCCTGACCATTTTAACAAAGAAGAAATGAACAATTAAAGAAGATGTTTGTTCAGTCTGGGCAATTAAATGTGCAAGTATAAAACACTGGGTGGCACACTTCCAGAAGCCTCTGTTCCCTCTTCTGCACAACAAGCCTTCCTGAACCATTTCCCATCAGTCTATTTTCAGCCTCTTAAAACGGTTGTTTTCCAGTGCCATCATACAAAAGAGATATTGCCTTTCCAATGGAGGAGCCTCCCTTTAGTGTCTGAGAGGACATCTTGTTTCCTTCAATGCATTTGAAGAACAGCATCACTTTATGACCTCCCACATGGAAGTCAAGAGGACAACATCCATTGTATTTTTCTTTCTACTTCTGGTTACTCAAAGACATGCTACAAAGTGGGACCTTCACTGGGACACAGAATGGGTTGCTCCTCCTGCCTAGCTGTGGAGGACTGCCTCTCCTAGGATGCTTTCCTGTGCATCCTTTGATGGAAGAGGAAGGAGCACTGTGTGGCCCAGGCTCTACTGTCAGACCCAGAGCCATTGCCTTCTTCCTGAGGTCCAGTCTTTTAAGTGCTGCTTCATGCAGGTAGCCCACAAAGAGGCTGCCCACAAAAGGTATTGTTGTGCTTGGACTGCTGTTCTATAGCAGACCCTAGAGCTCCTCAGTCAGCGGGAAAGGAATGTGTTACAGCTTGTGCCAAATACACCAGCAATTGCTCACAAAAAGGGCCAATTTGCACTGTCACTACTGGCCAGTGCCAATATTATGTTGACTTTCCTCCTGTTCAACCCATGCAAGAGCTGAAAGACTTGCGTTCCTACCAGGCCTGCTCAGTGACATAATACCCAGGGGTATAAATACCTTCAGCAAATGCAAATTACTGACCACTCTATCCCTTAAGAAAATGTTCACCATCCTTCACTATTGCAAATTGTGCTCATTAACTGGCACGAGCTAGAACATGGAATCAAATCTAGGTCTTATTAATTCAAAAGGTATTAGGAAATATAGTTGCGTTTTGCTGAGTAACAAACCTCTCAGTCACTGTTGTGTAGCTGTTTGTACTTACCCTTTCCTCCCCACCTCATTTTGGCTTGCGTTTTTGTCCAAACCATTCCACATCACATACTTGTTCAATATTACGTGACATGTTATGTTATCCGTACGTGAAGAAACACCACATACTTTCAGCGAGCAGAGCCCATGTCTAACTGCCAGGAAAATAACAAAGCAAGAACAAAACCGAGGCTGGATGGAAGAAAAAGCGTGTGGACAGGTCGTTACTTACTCTTTAATAAACATCTTGGATTGATTTACACTCCTATGCCAAAAGCAGATGTACCACTTCCATTTAAAGACTCAACACATAGCAGCACTCATGGTTTCATAGCTGCACGTATTGTATGCCACAGCTCTTTGTGCTTGTAACAATGGCTTTATTTGCACAGATGTGAAGAAAATCAGTGCATAAAATGAAACTGTTTACATGGTGCACGGGATTTGTGGTGTTTTTGTAACCAAGTAACTCTGCCCGTTCTTCCAGAATATAATAAGAAATATGTATTTTTAGATCAGAAGATACAATTTCTTTGCAGGTATTGCAGGCAGTTTGTGTGCTTGGCATTGTTGCAAATATTGCTCATTCAATGAAATTTTCTAATAGCAAGTTAATAATAAAGTAGAACAAGGTACTATGGAACTTGCTTTTGAAGGCTGTAAAAGCTTGATAAAATATGTTGATCACTGGCAGGGATTTTGGCACTTGCATTGCAATAAGACGTTTGCCAACCTGTCAGTTAAGGAAATGCATCTGAAGTTCCATTTTTGCAAGATTTCTACTCATAAATCATGTCCTATGTAAAATGGAGCATGGAAGCCAGGTACGTTTGCACTGCTCTGCAAAAGCAGTTCTGTGAGCATGAAGGTCAGCCACACTGGATGGAAAGTAGAGGGAATATATATCACAGGAAGGCCAACTTCTGGATTTACTGCACTACAGCCTCTGGCTAACTCAGAAATGGTAGTTCTCGGGACGTTAAGGGCAGGATTGGGTACTCCATGCCTAAAACCTGGCCTCTAACACAGCCTTAGACAGCTACCAGCTATCTGTGAGGGATGAGAACTGTTGATCATTATTAACCCACCTAGAAAAGACACATCTGAAGTGCTGTGGGCAATACACAGGCCATCACTACCTCCTGCCTCTTAATCAACCACCATTAATATCATCAAGCTGGAGAGGGTTCTGGATACCTTCAATCCCCAGTACCCCAACCTAAGATAATCTGAATCCAGTTTTGAACTGGTTGTCATTATTTTACTGTCAACATTCTTCACTAGAACCTCATCCTGCGTTGACCATAAAATCTAACCCACCATTAGGGATAATGGCTCTAAACAGTTGGCTCGAAATTGCTGTAGCTTTGCAGGTGGAAATGGCAATAAGGTGGTTTACTCTTTCAGAGTGGCTGACCTGGCCTCCTTGGCATTAAAAATGAAACAAATGACATAAGGGAAATTGATCCTTCATGTAATATTAACACCAGTGGTGTTATGTCAAAGATAAATTCAGCCCTATGGATGGAAGGTCACAAGAAGGAATTCTCCATGATGGCTTCCCCCTGGGGATCTCTGCCTGTAAAGTTTCATTTATGGTTGGAAATTTACTTCCATAGAACAGGCTATGAAACCATTTGCAAACAGAAATCTCAAAATCTGAGTGATCCTAAAGCCTTTTTTCCCATCGAGGACTCTTTAGCTGGTGGGAAGCTTTAACTTCACACCTACTCTATTTCTTCCTGCACATACAGGTGGTACATAAACAGCATGTGTCTCTCAGAGACTCTAAATAAGAGACAGCATTTAAAAATCACAGTGTTCATATGGAGAGCCTGTACCCGTACTAAGTATTTTTAGTTTAAATGGTGTTTTGTGAGGAGAAAAAGCTTTAAATGGGTCTGGCATCTCTTCACACATTTAAGCACTTAGTAACATGCAGTTACATACAAATTGCTCCCATTTCAAGGCAACGGTCATCCACATCACCTTAGCTGGAATTTACCTTTTTTAATTCCTCCTAAATAGTTACATATTTGTGTGTAGCTGGCATAAGAAATTGTTGCTCTTCAGGTACCTACAGAGTATTAGAGGTTGGATTCATCAGGGAAGTTGGCACAGAGTATCATGAGAAGACAACATTTAACGAGAGTGTGCAGCGTGAATGATTTCACTCTTGCTGGGGAGGGTTCAGAGCTGAGTAAAGCACGAGTTAAGTCACTGCAGGTGTGCAGCTTAATGACATGCAGTTGGGCAGCAAATATACATGAACTGAGAACACATAGAGCATGTTTGGGAATGTTACTACGGTGGAGGAGCTGAAGTAAATGGATGGATGTGTGAGGTAAAGCTACAATGGATTTTTTTGTGCTTTCATTTTTAATATGAGGAAAATACAGAGCAAATGAAAGTAAGCGATGTTAATATCATAGGTGTGTGAATGGGACCCATGACTTCTCTCTATATTTCCCAAACTAGGTTTACATTCTTTAACTGTTTGGGAGAGGAAAGTGGACAATACTCATTTTTGCAAGCCTGTTTCCTTTTTTAGTTCTTTTTGTTTCTAAAATACCAATTTTAAAAGTACATTACATTCACAAGAGTTAACACTGAAGTTATGATGCGGTTCAACTGTGTGTATGTAAAAGTTTACTTTCAAGAGTAAAAGCCTAGACTCCTTCTACTCCTCCTCCCTGCCCTGTTAAGTGCAGCTCATAATGGAATGGATATTCTATAAAGTATGAAACATTATATGCTGATGTCGATCTTGAAAATATTTGTTCAGAAATCTGAAACAAACCCTGTGCTTTTCTTTAGATTTGTTTAGGATCATGAGTATTCACATAGAATAAATAAAAGTTAAATGTAATTAGTACTAAAAATGAAGCTGGGCTTCATGCCTAAGATGTTCTAAATAAACTAGCTTTAGCCCAGAGATGGGCATGCGCACTGTCACTGATATCTGTGGGAGCTGTGTGTGGGCTATGTATTTAAAAGCAGGATTGAATTAAGGGCAAAAGACAGAAAGGAAACACATGTGTATGTATGTGTATAGAACTTCAGTCTGCACATATACTATGCATGTGTGTGTGTACATATGACAATATAAGTAAAATAAAATCAACCTGGTCTACTCTTATACACACACATACATTTCCATGTGGGTTATCCTACCATCCTGTCCTATGTACTCTGGTTGGTTTATGGCAGGGTTACTAAAGAAAGATGTAAACCAACTGCTGAAGATAATTCCTTTCTTGCCTTTTTTTTTATTTTTAAACTGCAATAGATAAAGCCTCCTATTTTCATTCCTTTAGCGATACATAACTGAATTCTGTATAGTTGAATTAAGTATATGACTTTAATATGTTAATATACTTTTAAACTTGCTACCCATACGTGTTTCTGGTTAACAGTGGCACTCTGGGAAGCTGCGCAGTAATGCCTGGAACTTAGAGAACCTTGTTTCTGNTGCCTAAGATGTTCTAAATAAACTAGCTTTAGCCCAGAGATGGGCATGCGCACTGTCACTGATATCTGTGGGAGCTGTGTGTGGGCTATGTATTTAAAAGCAGGATTGAATTAAGGGCAAAAGACAGAAAGGAAACACATGTGTATGTATGTGTATAGAACTTCAGTCTGCACATATACTATGCATGTGTGTGTGTACATATGACAATATAAGTAAAATAAAATCAACCTGGTCTACTCTTATACACACACATACATTTCCATGTGGGTTATCCTACCATCCTGTCCTATGTACTCTGGTTGGTTTATGGCAGGGTTACTAAAGAAAGATGTAAACCAACTGCTGAAGATAATTCCTTTCTTATAGATAAAGCCTCCTATTTTCATTCCTTTAGCGATACATAACTGAATTCTGTATAGTTGAATTAAGTATATGACTTTAATATGTTAATATACTTTTAAACTTGCTACCCATACGTGTTTCTGGTTAACAGTGGCACTCTGGGAAGCTGCGCAGTAATGCCTGGAACTTAGAGAACCTTGTTTCTGCTTTGTGACCATCACTATGGATCTGGGTTTGTTTTGAATCAGCTCTTTTCTTAGCCTTAAAATAGGACACCCAACTACCTCAATTAAGGAAATCTGCTAAGGCACGAGACCCCTTTGTTTACTTTCTCATGAAAATATCTTCACATTGGCAAGCCATTAAAAGAATAACGGGGTGGAAGGAAGTGGCAAGACAGCTGAGATATCTGTTAATTTACTGCAGTCCCTGTGCAAGTCTGTGTTTCCAAAGGAACCGCTCCGGCAGAAAGGAAAGGAGTGTTCTTTCCAAGCATAGCCTTGCAGGAGGTGAGGCACAGAACTACAAGGGACACTCACTACAAGGAAAATCTCCTGCCTTTCGTTTGCAAGAGTTTTCCGTGATTTTCTGAGCTTTCTTCTGAACAGAAACTTAGGCAAGAACAGGCATTTTGCAAGCCAAGTTATAAGAACTACGATTGTCATAGCAACAGGTTAAATCTCTAAAACTTCTGACTTCTTAACAGCCTAGAAAAGAGGCAGAGGCGATGGAAGATAGAGGCTCTGATCACTTCTGACTGACAAATAAGAGGCAATAGAAGCAGTCATGAACAGTTTTATTGCTCTGATTACAAGCAAGACAGGTTGTTAATAGGCATCAGTTAATATTTTAAAAGATATATCTGCAAAAATATCATCCAGGTTGCAAAGGTCATTGAGGCAGGAATTTTTGACAAGTGCTAGGAAAACTGCTGTCATTCACCAGACTCTGGACATGCTTTGAGCTGCACAAGAACACAAACTGAGATATATAACTGATTATTCCAGGTTTTTTCTGTGTTTGTGACTGAACTAAGACTTTATTTCTCTTCTCTTACTTAATTACTGCACATGGTACTAGATAACTATAATTTTTCCCTGACTTCTTTCTTCTTCCTGTTGAGTCTTGATTTGTGGTTTCTTTTTGTTTTGGCTTTTAAAAAAATTATTAATACTATTTTTTTTTTTTTCGGTTTAGGGAAGAGGCTCTCTAGGGGTAGATGGGGGAGACTTGGTTTGTGAAGGTGGTTAGCAGATGCAGCCTGAGAAGCCATCTGGGAGGTTAAGGTTCACAGAAATTGAAACAAATAATAGAGCTGTTAAATGAGGAGAAAAGGGGGTAGGCTTACAGTTAGTCACTTGAACAAAGTCTTTGTCCAAGGTTATTGAGTGCTTCTTAGAAATCACACACCTGGCATGTGTACAGCAGAGACTGAAAACACGAAGAAGACAATTGTGGTAGGAAGAGTCCTACTTTTAAGGTGCATACCTGGGGATAGCATCCTTTTTTGAAGACCCTTGTGACTGTAGATTTGTTATGGTGGGGGTACTAGGAACTTGGGCTGTTCTTTTGCTAACACTAACATTTTTGTCATCAGCCTCAAAAGAATAAGCCCATGTGAGTTTTGGGACACTGTTTGGGAAACAGTGATTCAGAGATTCTGCACCAAAGGGAAAAGAGAGAGAGGAAATTTTTCAGTAGATGTTAAAAAATTGTCCTACAGGTTTCTCAGGGCTTTTCCTATGTAAGGAAACGCAACATGCAGGGAAAGAGATGATCACTAAAATCGTCATAGGAGACTTTTAATTGGGGTCAGAGATGGTGAGAATTTGACACTGCCACATCTGAACCCAAACCCACCAGTTCATGGCCTAGTCAAGAGTCAAGACCAGCATCTGGCTATGAACCTCATCTGCTGGATCATTTCAATCTATTAAGACTCTTCTATTAAGTCACTTCTACCTTACAGCAAACTTGTATCTCCACATAGCTTTCTGGGTTATGGAAAGGCTGATCTATAGTCCTGAAGCAAAAAAGAAGCTGTACACCAAAAGCTGGAAAAGTGGCTTACATTTTAAGAATAATTCTCCAAACCAAAAGGTAAAGTGAGTGTGCATGTTTAGGGGGTGCTGTTAGACTTCTGGAAACCATCACTCAGCAGGTATATGAGCAAAAATAACAAGTCTTTATAGTGGTTTTAATAAAGTGCACTTTATAGCACCTTTCATCTTCAAAGAATGAAACAAATTTATTGTTAGTACAGACCCATGGGGACCAATGAAGATGAAGAAGGGAGTGCTGTTACCCCTTTACTAATCAGGGTCATGATTCCACAGGAATATTATTTTGTACCATGTCATTAACTATTACAAAATCTGGGAGGCTGCAGTATGAATTTAGCTGCAAAAGGCAGACTGAATCTTGTGACTGCAGGCTTAATGGCCATCAGTAAGTATAATATATATGCATAGCTTCAGTACACTTTTCCAGGATTCTGGAAAGATCAGCTGAGTGACTGACTATAGGAGTGTAAAATTCATACCTCATCTCAGTAATGACTACTTTTATTCCTACTGCATGCAGTATGAAATTCTGTAGATCATATTACACACAAAACTGCACCTCATTCTCTTTCTCACCCTCTTGTACAGCATCACTTTCAGTGCATTCCTTGACAGTATGGAAGCTGTCAAGGTTTGAAGTTCAAGAAGGAAGTGAAATGCTGGACATCATACAGGCATCCAAAAAGAAGCAATGCATTTATGCCTGTTAGTAAAGCAAAGGCCTTTGGAAATGAGAATACAAGCAATGTGACATTTCAGCAGGGCATGAAGAACATTTCTTCCATATTGCCTTAGTCATTTAATGGCATGGAAAGGGCACAAGGCCAATATGTGAGGCTAAGTCTCTGTTTTTCCCTTGGCTCTACATACTGAGAGTGCAAGCTAATGCATTTTGCTTGGCTCCTGAAAGAAGTTCAAGGATCCCCTCTTTATCTGAGCAAGCTCTGGCAAAATCTGCCTGCATTTTGCTTTCATAGTGGGAACTTTACACAGAATTCAGATTACTAATGGCTGGCAAACTAACATGCTGGGCTGTCTCAGATATGACTAATCTGTGTTTCACCTCTTATGTTTTATTAAGGGGGCAAGGGGCAAAAACCCCTCAGAAACACTGAATAAAGCAAAGAATAAACTTAACATTAGGTAACGGCTCACAATACACAAACCCAAAACCTAATAAAGTGGGTATGAAACTGTCTCACTGCTACCAGTATTTCAGTAGTTTGTGGATGGGATTCTTTAAGCAATATATTGGTCTCATTTAATTTGATTTGTATGAGTTCTTGGTGGAACAGCTATGGTCCATGTAAAAGTAGCTGGTTAGTGTGGGACTTCTTGGAAATACTTCGCAAAGTTCTGTCTTAATTAGAGAATCACGCAGGAAGGGCAGATTCCAGCCTTACATTTCAAATTACCTTCTTAGGATTTAATTTAAAAAATGAATGGGTGGGCATTGTCTAACATCGAAAAAATTATATACTTACATATAAGTGTATATTTCTTAAATACTTAAAATGCTTTGAGAATTTAACCTATTCTGATAATGTAATGCACCAAGTTTTTTCTTGTATGGTAATTTGTGTCTGCACTCATTTAGGCTCTTTGGTTTCTGTGAAATGATCATCTGTTCTTGGTATATAAACATTGCAAGGAGTGGTAACCAGGAAACACATATTGGTAATAATGGTAACCGCAGCGTAAGCGACCAGGAATTCCTTTGGAAGCTGCACAGACTGCTCTGTTACTTGTTGCTCTGTAAACAACACTAGAGCATATGCCTTGTGGTATGCTCTATGTATGGAGGAAAGTAGAGAGAATTAGCAAACTCCTTGGAAGATGCTTCAGAAAGGTCTAGTGAATGGTGATGGTGCCCTGGTGTAGTGGTTTGATTCGCATTTTCCCCTTTTCTGTGAGATAAGAACAGGGAGGAATACAAAGCAGGCACCAAACTTAAAGAATATAATGAAGTTTATTACTACAACTAAAAGTAAAGTGGAATAAAAAGGAATTAAAGCAAATTAACCCCCCTTTTTCTCCAGCATCTCCTCCATCCACCTGTAATATAAAGACACAAACTCAAAAGCAATTCAGCCAGTTTGCCTCTCTATAACAATCTTATGTCAGTCCATTGAGCGAGAGAAGCCTCTTTTGCTCAGCTATGGAACTTTTCCACAAGAACAATCTTCTCATGGCATCCAC
>VYZQ01002093.1:80720-101868 GCA_013400655.1 Mystacornis crossleyi
AGGAAACAGAGCCAAAAGGAAGAAAAACCTGAAAAGCAGGAAGAGGTGTCAACCCATGACACCTGGAAACCGCACAAAAGCGGGATATGAGGAGATGTGGACTCTTCCCCACTCCTCCCATTTAGCCTTTGCTGGTGGATCACTTACTTGTGCATTTCCTGTGTTTCGGTCCATTTGAATTTCTGCCTTCTCCAGACAGGACCTGTGTTACATCAAATATTCACACAGCATGTCTGCAATGCCAATCTTACTGTGCCTTAATGGTAGTTGTGTACAGGCTGGAGTTACTGTGGACAGCAAATTGAGGAGACACTTGCGGGTACTTACCTAGGGGTAAGTGCTTCCAGCCTGGATCAAATGGGGAACTTTGAGTCCCCACTTAGAGTAGTGTAGCACCAGACATAGTAATAGCCATAATGAGGCCCTTTTGCAAAGCTGCACAAGAAGGTGACCTTACTGGTCCTGAGGTCACTAAAAGTGACCTTAGATGTAGGTGGAACTGACTGATGTGAACTGCCAGAGCTGGGAATGATAAATTCCTCATAAAGGAAAATTTACTCGTGGGATGGGTTTGCAGCCAGAACATCTTTTCTACAAAGAGGCTCAAAATGTATAGGATGTCTCAGCATAGTAGGAATTTGTCTACTAATCCTCTTGGTTCTTCCAAATGTGGGCTCACTGACCAGAACTTGCAGGTTGCTGCAGAAAGAGCTTGTGATGCACTGTTACAGCTCAGGGTGGCTGGTAACATCTGCCAAATCTTACTTGTTCTCCTGCAATATTTAATTATTTCCTTGCTGTTCATTGTAAATTTTTAAGCTGTTGCATCAATAAAAGTGATGTTCACAAGTAGTTTAAATCCTTCAAACTTGCTAATAAACTTGTTCACCTCTTAAAACAGGGTGGTCTATACTGTTGCTTAAAAAGTATCCTTCTAACAGTACAGTACTAGATAATATATGGTGAAATCACATAATTTATACAGAGAGTGTAATAAAAATTCTTAGGTCTATATTGTCACAACCATTATTCCTGCAAATGATCAGAGGACAGTGCAGTTTGTTCCTCTTCCTTGCAGATAGTAATCACTACCACAGGACTGTCATCTCTATTTCCTGACATGTAAAATGTGCTAAAATGGACTGTCCCATGCTATCTCCTGTTTCCACTGAGCTTAAAGCAAATCCACAGATTCCCAGGGTACCTCAGCTTCTCCACTCCTGTGGTACACTGTGGAATGGTGAGGAACCTGTGGTATGTGAGGATCTTGCCGTTGCCTCCCAATACTCAATGTTTTGTGTGGAAAAAATGCCTGACGTGGCTAAGACAGCAGCCCTCAACCCAGAAGGACCTTTATAAGTCATAATGAATAATGCTGGATACTTTGTATTTCTTGATGCAGCGGCTGTCTGCCAGTCAGAGAGGCAGCTATTCATAGACTGAAGAATTGTAGCCCGGGCTTGCAGAGGTTTGCACCCATGACACATCTCTCTCTGTGATTTGTGCTCTTTGTTGAACCTGTGGCAGTGGAAATATGAGATGCCTGTGCTATTGCTCAATCACTGCTTCATGCCAAGGAGGGACTGAAGCAGAAGCATGAATGATAAACAAAGGAGTAAGCAGCAGTAAACTTACTTGGACCTGTTGCCTCAGTTGATGTGAGGGGTGTGTTTAGTGACAGGGTGCCAGGCCACGTGTCTGAGGCCTACAGCTGTGGTAAACAGAAAATATGGTTTATTTTTGTGGTGATAACCCTTTAGGCTCACAGAGGGAGATTTGTGATTATGTTTGGAAGTGGGCAAGGTGCAAAGTGAGGGGCAAACTGGTTGAATCCTATTGAGGACTGTTGCTCCTGATGCCAAATCAGCACCCTCAGCCCACTGAGATGCTTTATACCTATACTGCCTTCTGTTCATCTATACCTCCATCATCACATGCCAGCCTGTGCTGCTCCATTTGTCCATTGTTCCCAGCCAGCAATCCTCAGCTCTCCACATGGTTTGCTTCTTAGTATCCACAGTTGCTCTATCCATGCAGGTGCTGGGTAGCACAGTGGCAACCTAGGCAGCAGCGGGTGTGCAACATTAGCACGTGTGTACCAGTGGCACTGGCTTATCAGTTAAACAGCTGAAGAGGTGATTCCTGTCTGTCCCGTGATGGGGCATGGCTGGTTGTAGTTGAAATCTGAAAGCTGAAGAGTTAAGGGTTGCCTGAACATCCTCAGCCTTGTGCAAAGCCAGGTTTCCCTCTTCTTCCTAGCTTGCTAAATACAGAAACGGGGTGTTGAAACTGCTGGGATGGCCTCTCCTAGTGCTATTGTAGGTGTGGCTTGTTGTGCTAGGCAGAAACAGTGTTTGGTTTGGTGTTTTTTCCCTCTGACCCAGCAGTGGCCAGGCTTGCTGTGTTCAATGCAAGTGCATGTGTTCGTGGATGTAGCAGTGTGCAAGGAGGGTGGTCTGCAAGGGGTGGCTTCTCCAAAACCTGGATGGAGCTGTGGTGCTGTCAGATGTGGATGAATGCTAATATACAGGTCAGAGGTGGTGAGATGGCAATTTGGAGGGTGCTTCTCTCTAGCCCTTCTGTGGTGCCAAAGGGTTTCTGCTGTGGGTATAGTGCACACATTGTGGGCACTTGATGTGTGTCCACGTGTCTCCAGACCGCTGTTTAGTACAGCGGTGCTGATGGAGAGCCTTGGGCCAAGGGCTTCTTTTAATGTTTGCTTAACAACCCTTCATATCTTTCTGCCCAAACAGATCATGTTGCAACAGTATCTAAGTTGTGTATGAATAAGAGTTATTCTCTTCTGAGTTGTTAATATACTAATTTCATGTGGTCAGTTTAGTCAAATGTGTTTTGAAATTTTCCTTTGGCAAAAGGAAAGTCTTTGGCAAAGACTTCTCAAAGTGGCAGCACCTAGATTTGCCCTCGCTCTGGGGAAAACAGCAAAGACTCAGACAAATGTAAGTAAACTGTACCCAATCTACGAAACTAATGAGAAGTTTGGATTTATTCAGGAAAATACTCCTTGAAATGGTACTTACTACAAGCAGTGCAACTGTGTAAAGTCACTAATTTTAAAAAAAGGGTGGTGAGGAAAACAGTTTTGAAGCTTTTATCTAGCAATGAGCAACTAGTTCTAGGAACCTATATTTCATGGTATGTATTCTATTTGCACAGAGATGTATTGTAGTGCTTTTAAAGTTAATCTAATGGCAAATTAAATCAAAATAAAATTATAATGGTGAAGAAAAAAATTTCTCTCATAGGAACTCCTTCTTTTAGGGAACTTTTCCTGGAAATGCTTGTTGCAAACAAATACTATCTACCAACTTGTTCCCCGTTTGTGTTGGTTAAGGATTCGGTCTCCATGTCACCTAGTTTTGTATCTGGAAGTCTTTCCATGGTTTTCAGTGGATGTGAGATCGGGTTTCTAACCGGAAACTCCAAGGTTCCAGGCAAATGATATTCTGTACATCACCTTGGGCTTGTCTGCTCTTATGCCAGGCAAAATATACCTTCATTTCTTCTGCCAAGCTCATCTTAGTGTTACACTGGGTGTGGAGTTTTAGTTTTTTTTTTTTTTTTTGCTTTTTAGTTTCTTTTTGTTTTGTTGGATTTTTATTTTGTGTTCATTTGTTTTTTGCTGAAATATACATCTCTATTGCCCTGGTGCTTTTCCTAGGGCAGGAGACCACTGACATGTCTCCAAGTTGCTTTTTGACTGCTCTGGGAATGAATTTATCCTAACAACAAAGCAACAGATTTCTTATATTCTGCTCTATTCGCTGTTGTACAGAGTTTGTCAGAAATTAATACCGCAGAATGTCCCTGTGTGCTTTGCCACATGGAAATGGACAGGGATAATTGTCTCCCATCACTTGCTGCTCAGTGGGCCTCTCCCTCAAGGGAGAGCAGGGGTTCTTGTACTGCTTGAAAATTGCTCTTATGCTGGGGCTATACCTTGCAGCACAGTCCCAAATAATAAACACTCCCCAGTGGGAAATTGGCTCCTGCCAGGTCTTCCTCTTAAGACTGAAAATGTACTTACATGGTGCTTCTTGAAACAAACATGTAAATGATAGTAATGCAATATCCACACTGATGTGATGCTGAATTCCAGATGTGTAAGAACGACCTAAGGGCCTGATACACTTAGTTAGCCTCTGGGTTATGCTCTATTTGTTGCATGATCTTCCAGGATCGTTGTATGGTTTTCCTAGGAACACTTGCCATCTTGCAGCTGGATCAAGTAAGTCCATTTGTGCCCTGCCATGCCAGAGTGGATAGCTGACATGATCTGGCCCCTTATTGCCCATCTTGCAGAATGAATGGCCTTGTACCTGATTATCTCACACTTTTTCTGGAAAAAGAAATTTTTCCACACATCAAGTTCAGTTGCAGTGGTTTTTTTATGTTATATATATATATATATCTTGTGAAAAAAACAGGTATTTGAGTCTTATGAGTAATATGCACAAAATCATTCCCAGGACGCTGAGAGCTCTTGGGGTTCCTAGTCAGATGCAGGTTTTCATCTTGCCTGTTCACAGCTCTCTAAATGCTCACCAACTCAGACATGAATTTGTAACAGTGCAGATACTCTTGCTTTCAACTGTCTAGCAAACAAAGTTGCATCGCGCAACCATCCCTTCTTCACTGGTTCTTTATTTTAATTTTAAGACTGTTAAATATGGATCACAGTCTCATTCTATAGCTTTCACAGTAGGTGTTTTATTTTGACACTGCTTTCTCCAAGTCTTTAATTGAGGCTAGAATTGCTTGTTACGTATCTTGTTGGTAAGGGGAATGCTTGTTACATTTATTGCAAATGATTGAGACCCACACTTGCTAAATTGTAGCCTACTGTCAGATGGTCTCAGTTGTGACATTTCTAATGAAAATGATTTTTAGGCTCACTGCTACAGTGTGGTCATTGTGTTAAGGTTTTGCACAACAGCATAGGACAAGTACATAATTTTTTTTCTCTCCTAATCCAAAAAAATCTTCGCTCATATTGCCTTTGAAGCAAAGATGAGCTTGTTCACCTGAGATGCTCTCTATTTTTTTGGAAGAAGTCTTGCTAGATTCCCTTTGTGTCTCTTTAAGCCCGAAATTAGTCTGGGCTCTGGCTGATTAACTCTGTAACGAGAGAGTGGCCACAGTACATCAACCGGTTCTAACTGTGATTTTTTACACTCACTTTGCAAGTGCCTCATCTAAGCTTAGGGACATCCATGCTATTTCTACTTTTTAGATGAAACGATCTGCCTCATTTCTAACTATATTTAAGAGATATGCTTGCTCTTTGGACATGGAGTTCTTTGCTTTGCTTCTTCTGCAAGCTTCAGGAGGGGAGCTGAGAAAAATCGGTTCTGGCTCCTCTGCACTCCTATGCGTCATGCCAGGGAGCTTTCTAGCTCTTAGGTAGAGGTTCAAGCCAGAGGGCCTGAAGATCCACTGCCAAGTATGTAGTGAGGGAGAATTATAAAGATGACTACAGTTCAGGTTAAAGTCTTTATGTTCCCTTCTCTGTATGTTCAAGACAAATATTCTGTGCAAAATTATCCTTAGAGCACCCATCACCTATCATTCCATGACGCTGCAGATCACATCCATGGGACCTCATTTGTGATCTCTTGTTTTCCTGTGGAAGATGCCATCCTTGCAGTCTACTCAAGGTGTCATCTGAGCATGTGCACTCACTTCTTGTAGAGCTATAGATGGTATCCTTCTCTAGCGAAGGTGCTGTGCTTTGAATGCTTTCTCTAGCAAAAGGTGCTGTGCTTTGAATGCAAACTGTCATCTCTAACCGCTGTTTTTGTTGCCTGTTCCTTAAAGACACTCATGAAGAAGATCTTCCACTTAGGAATCAAAGCCTCAAATTTAGGAGCATAAATCTTGAGGTGCAGGGTTCATGTCAGTCTTTTTATGCAGGTTTTGCATATTGACACTTAGTGGGGGGTTTGTTTGTTTGTTTTTAGTCTTGGCAAAATCTTCCTTATGTTTTGCTGCCTTGGGAAATATGACAGTGATACTTATTTTAGATGCACTTCTTAACTGGATGGTTTTGACCTGTGGGAGGCAATCAGTGGAAATAACCCTGCAATGAATCTTTAGAGTGTAGTAGAAGTCATCATAGGAAAATGTTTCTCCCATCTGGAGGTTTCCCTATTATGTCATAGGGGTGACAGACTGTCTGGAAGAGGGAAGGCTGTTGAAAGGCTGGGATATAACCTGCTTGACTCTATTTATATAAGACATCATAGTTAGCTGCATCTGATCTTTGTTGCTTCCGTTCTAAATGGCACAGTGCTTTATCCCACTCTGAAAGTCTGCTTTTGCTCAAATGTTGTGTGCCAACATCTTATTCAAGGGCAATTTTGCAGATGTTGGGAGTGCTGTGTGTCAGCCTGACTGAATATATTCCTTTTTTAAAAAAATCATTCGAGAATTCAGAATGCCTCAGTAACACTGAGGTCATGGGATCAGTTTCTGTCCTTTTATATGCCATTGCTGTAACAGAGGCAAGTTTTGGCTTCTCCTTCAAAACCAAAATGGCTCTAAATTATGACTTTTCTCCATTTTAATCTAGCCACTATGCCATTTTTCATATAGCCGTATCTGCTTTTCATACTTAATTTTACTAGCCATTTCTTCCTAGATGAGGTGATGCTACTTGGAGGCATTCAGCTATGTATTAACCTTGTCTACTGAGCTGCATAACTTGCAGATGTTTAAGTTGTGTAAACTTACTAAAGTTTGCACAGCTATTGGAAGGCACAATATGAGATGCCAGGGTCAGTACAGCTGCAGTATAACTGTTGGGATGCTTGAGCAGAACTACAAGCTATTGTAAGTTAGGTTTATTTTCACATTTCACCGTGTTTATAGACACTATAACCTAAAAAAGGAAAGGCTTAGGGTTAATGGTTGACACAGATATGACAAAAAGAAACAGAACTTTGCAGTGCTACATTAGCAGAGTTACAGTAGAGTTGGCAATCACATTTCATATGGAAAACTCTATTTCAGACTTTGATCTACCCTATAAAGCAAGAATAGGAAAATAAGATTTTCACATGATGTTACAGGATCCTTAGCAGGAGAGGCAGCTGAGGCAGAGCAGTATGACTTGGCTGCTGCTTTAGTCTTTGTTTGGATTGCCTGCCTGTGCTTGCTGTTAACATTCAGAGTAGCTATATACTGAACTCAAAAGATATTTGCTATCTCTGTATTTGACAACTGAGAGATTCTTGGCATATCTGCTGATGTGCTTTATCTGCACTTTTATTAATATGTATTTATCTCTTTTTGTTCCTTTAAAGACTGGATTACTTCATCCAGATCCATCATAAATAGATAGCATTATTGCAGCCACAGTCATCTAGGGCATAAGAGGAAAAAGCCTTACCTCCTTGTATAAGTTGCAGCTTTCTTATACAATTTTTAAATGGCTTGATTTTCTCCCATCAGATTTTTTATATTTTTGACAGCTGAAATGGTTTGATATTGTATTTTTCTGAATAATGTATTTCTGATTATTTTAAGAGGGTGTTTTCTTGCACATAAATGAAATCCCATCACAGCAGCTGTAGTTCTCCTTAAAATGCTAGCTACATAGCAACATGTTCAATGTTTAATTAGCTTTGCCATGTTATTAACATCTCTTTAATATTCACTCAGAAATACTTGGCTGTGAAAATGTAGAAAAGCTAGTGGATACATATAGCTTATTTATATGCATAAATTAGTATAAACATGAAAAATACAAAAGAAAAATGTAAGCTAAATGCCCAGACAATCATTTTGACAGCCAGCTTCGCCAGACTGTGGAATCAAGCCTCCTTGCAAGCAGTCTTGAACATCAGAAGGTACCCTGTGGCATGCAAGGGACGGAGATGTGGTTTTGCCAAGCTCTGGGCTGGATGAGCTGACATTATTTGATTGCCTCTGTAGTGGCCTCTCTGCTGAAGGCAGTGCTCAGGTGCTTGCCTTGTGAAAGGGTCGAGACTTGCAGCTTCAGGTGAGAGGGTGATTTATGCTGTGTCTGACAGCTTCTGAGTCTTCTGAGTTCAGGGTGGAGAAGAGGATCTGACAAGGGACAACCAGCAAATGCTGTTGTGCAACAGAACAAATGTGGAAGCAGTGACTCCGGGAGGCCCTGCTGCCCCAGGTGTGCTACAGAACACACCACACTTCTTGGTGTGGGGGTGCCAGAACTCATGCTGGGTGCATTGCCTTGGGTGTACTTGTGTCCTCTGGATATCCGGACAAAACGCTGCTCGGAAATAAAACCTCACCCCAACGTATTTTTCTGGAGCAGGAGGACTCATGGCTTCTTCTCATTATAGGACAGACCTTTTGCAAGATCTGAGCTCTAATTCATATCAGAAGTGAGGATTTGGAATGAGAAGATTTACTGACTTACAGCTGTGACTTTTCCACCCAAGATTTTTTCCCTGGAATATGTGAACTGCTTTCAAATGAACCATAGAGGGCAACTGGGGAAAAAAAAAAATTTTGAATTTTCCCTGCATTTCTTTTTTTCTTTTTGTAGGAGTATAGAACAAAAGGGGATAAAAGCCCCCATCCCTCCCTACAACTACCTTTTCAATGGCCAGCATTACCATGCCAAGAATGCCATGGAGCCTGTTTTTCCTGGCTCCTTTGAGGATTTATTCTGCTGCATCACTCACTAACAGGAACGGTTCTCACTTCTTGTTTATTTGGTGGTTACTTACTGTAAAATCTTTTAGATGTTTCAAAATCCATTTTTATGTCTTCTTGTGAGTGTCCCAGCAGAGAATCTTCATATGAAATTTTGCCCTGCCAGTCTCACGTTCAACTTGAGTTTGCCAAAGTTGTTGTCACTCAGTGAACAACTGTTGTTTGCAATATGCCTTTATCTCATTTGCTTTCCTTGGATCAACTGGGAGACAAAAGAAAGGAGAGAAACTAATGCTAGAGGTGCATAAATTACATGAGTGGTACTTAAATACGGCTGTAAGTAGACATGTCTGGAGAATCAGTGGAGAAAAACACTTCCCCCAAAGCTTGTTGTACAGTGAATTGGGAATAAGTAACACTCCCTGTAAGCAGTGAAGTGGAAGAAGGAAATGGTTGGGCTTTACATCCCAACTCCAAACTCACTGAGAGAGAAAACCTATCCAATGTTTCAGACACAGTCAATATTCCTGCTTCAGCTGTTCATGATATACTTCTTAATGTCATCATCTCTCCCATGGAGTGCTTGAAACTGGAGCAGGGGAGTGAAATGGAAATAGTGATCCTTCTTTCCTGGCATTTTAAAGATGTGAGGACATGCTTGAGACATTCACATTTTTTTCCTCCTTCTGCTATTCCTCTCATATTCTTTCACCCCTTCCTCTTCTTCCCCGTAAAAAAGACTGCAGGGGAAAAAGTATGGGAAAATTCATGAGCTTTCTTTCCAAAACTAAAATTAAAGGACATAGGAACCAAAAAAAGCTCCCTTTGTTTCTCACTGCATAAATAGCCAAAACATGTTGGCAGTCAGTCAGAACAGCGGGTAAGGTACTCACAGGCAGATGACTGTAAAGCTATCGGATTTATAGGGCAGCTTGACGTAAATGTAAATTATGCACCATTCATATTGGGCGGGTGCTAATTGAATCCATACATCTATTTAAATGGTATTCCAAGAAGAAAGCTTCTTCCAGTTGGATTCTGGCAAGGTGACAACCTCATTGCCTAATTTTGTAACTTTTGCTTTGTCCATGTTTATAACTGCTTAACCGTAACAGAAGATAAGATGTCAGTGTTGGGTCCTTACCTCTTACTCTGCTGCTGTGATTCATGTGAGGCATACTGCAATACGTTGAGAAGTTTTATTACTGAACAGAAGGTTCAAAGATCCCATTTTGAGCAGAATAGGAAGGTTTGGTCAGCAAAGTGCAAGGCTATTTGGTGTCCATTTAGTGAAAAAAGGAACAATAAATATTATCATTTCGCGACTTTACTTGTGTAACCTTGGAATGTGTCTGACAATTGCATACAGTAATTTGCTTCCTTCATTCTGAAGGCAAAGCCCTGCAATCATTCCCACACTACTCTCTGACCAGGCATAACCGTGGCACCTGAAAGGCAGATGTACAAACTGTTATCCTTGCAGGCTCAAGCTGTACTAAAGCCAAGGCTTGCTGCCATCTCACTGATATATTAAATGTCAAGCAGTTGAGAAGAAGAAACTGTTACTTCATCCATCTTCGTTGACTGAATGCCCTTACTTCCCTTACGTCTTGTTTATTCATGAGTATTTAGAGACATTCCTCAGTGTGGGCTGTGTAGCTGCAGTTTTGTCTCCTTGGAGTTTGTCTCCTGTTCACTTCATTAAACACTGTTTTTGCATTTAAGGCAATGCTGTTTGTTACTTAGTTCATGGCAGCCTGTTTTAGGGAAAAGTATGGAAACCATAATTAGAGGAACAAGTACAAAATGGTGGGTGTGCCATAGGCAAGGGGGAGAATGATGGCAAGAAATTGAAATGTACTCAAGGAATTGACTGGGCAGGGAAAAGGACAAATTTTGCTGGCAAGGACAGCAGAAGAATAAAGCCAAAAGCAACTTCCTAAAATAGGAGGATAGAGATGGTGGGAATAAAAAGAATTCCTTTATGACTGTGTAACATATTTGTAGGGCAGTTTCATTCTTGGGTGGTGAGACATGGGTGATTAGCAGTTATAGAGAATAAAAGGCGGAATGGGCTGTAATGGCTTAAAGTTGAGGAATAAAGGAATTTGGTTCCCTTTCTGGTCAGCCCTGTGATAACACTGAGATTTCTCTGGTTTTCTTTCTAGTTCCCCAACAGTAACCAGAGTGGCCCCAGCTGATCAAGGATGGAGAGGACAAATAAGCTTTGTTTTGCTTCAGATTGGGGTGATTCCTTCTAGAATTGTTACCAAATCTTGTAGTCCACGAGTCTGAAGTCACTATCTTGCATCTAGGATTCATTTAATTCTTATTTTCAGCTATTTTCGAAAACCTATGAAGTAGTATCAGTAGCACACATGATTTCCAGCTTAGTGGAGTTCTAAGGGCTTAGTAGTGGAAAATTATAGAAGTAGTTCAAGAGTGTCAGGCAGTTGTATTTGGCGCCAATTCAGACACAAGATGCCGAGATAAGTTGGCCTCCTGGCTGAAGTAAAGGACAAGAGTTTCAAAAGGAACCTCAAACTCTACAGTGAGGCAAGGGAAGCTGTGGACACTAGCAGCATGTTTTCAAGGCACAGTGAGGAACAGATGATACCTGCAGGTTTAAATGCTTTGTGCCAGAGCTGGAAATGCAAGTGCTGGTCCATCACATTAAGTTAGGTTCCAGGAAAAAAAAGTAGAACAGAGCTCTTGGGTAATGTGGAACATAAAGGATGCAAAAATTGGTTGAAACGGCTCCAATTCTCATTGCCCCATGAAAACTGACAGATCCTTCACATTGTGGCTGTAGGCTGGACTGTTTACTGTGAGGACACCTTCCTTCACTGTCTTTATTGCTGTCACTTTTCACACTTGCCCACGCGATCGTGAGTAGCAGGACTTGTCAAAGAGGGGTGAGAAATGGCCTCGAGTTTTCATTGGCTGAACATCACCCTAGTCTGTGTGTTGGCACTTGAGAAGAGTGAGTGGAGGGTTGGAACAGGTCAGGCTGTGGCCTCTGCCCCACCTCAGCTGTGTGGGCCGCTGTGAGAATTGCTACCTGCAATGGATGGGGAGGTGGTTTTTAGGGCAACTGCGCTGTCAATCCCTGTCCCTGCACACATGTTGCAGGCTGTGCTCCAGGGAGGGCACTTGGTCTTGCTGAATGTGCCCAGCCACATGTGGAGGCTGACCTTCCAACCACACACTTGGTGTGACAGCTCTCTCTACTTGTAGATGTCAAGCCCCATCAAAGCAGCACAAAGTGGAAACTCTTAACTTACTTGCAGGTTCTTTCCCACAACATTGTAGCATGTTAGTGTGTTTTAGCAATGCTGTCACATTGAATACTATCGTGGTATTTTTATGTTCCTTTCCTGAATTAACTGGCTGGGCTAGATTCTGATCGTGGTTACAAGAAGCTGTTCTGGATTTAGGTGGTGTATATTGAAAGTGAAATCCAGCTGAGAGACAGGATGAATATTATGCTTAACTGAAAAGCATGTGCTTAACTGTACCCATAACAAAGCCACAACTTGTCAGCACTGGAGTCATGATAAATTGGGCTGATTATTGCTGGGAAAGTAGTATGGGGGTTTTTTTGTTGTTGTTATTACCAAAAATGTGAAAGCAAAACTTGCCATGAAAATAGGAACCAATGTTATTTTGGTGTAGATAAAAACAATGCCAAATCAACATCAGCAAGAAGGGGGCGGGGGGGGGAAGGAAGAGAAATGCATATTCAGAAAAGAGTTTAATACAAGTGAAAGTTTATGTAAGTGATAAAAAGTGTACTTTTCCCACCCCAACTGCAGATTGGTATTCCAAAAATCTTTCCCAGAATTAGTATGTAGAGAGCATTTATAAGTTGAAGTTTGTTTATATGTTTAAAACTCAAGAACAGACAGCTAGTGCATAGAGAGTTTTATTCTTTCATCCTACTCATGTGTTGGCCATAAAAAGGATGGCGACTCAGACCAAATAGTCTGTGAATAGTACATGAGGATTTCTGGCCTGTAAACTGAATGAAGCCATTCTCTCTTTCCTAATGGCTTTGGGTTCACTGGAGCCTATGGGGGTAACGGCTGTGCAGGGTATTTGAGGACTGGTTGCACCATACATCCCTGCCCACCCCAGAATAAGGTACAAATCCTGCCAGGCTGGAGAGGACTGGGCATTGGTGGGCTACAGTGTGCTCAGCAGCATTTCCATCTTCTTCCCACGGCTGGGAAGTCGCTGTAGTTGTGGTTCTGTGTAGCCATTGGTAGTGATGCACTGGTTGTTCGAAGCTGTCTTTTGTTTCTCTTATCCTTCTGTCTCCTAAGACAAACAACTATTGTGAGTCTGCTCCCTCAGCTCCTCATGATTGCAGGTCACTCTATAACAGCCTTTTCAGGGTTTATTTCAAAAACATTGTTAGAAATTTTTTATTTTTAGGTAGTATTATTTAGCAACATTATGCAATTCAGTTCATCAAAAAGTACTGCTAAGCCCTTGGCTAGTAGACATTCTTCATTCTAATATGAAGTAGACAAGCCAAATGATCACTATTTAAGAACAAAACCATTTTCAATTGGTGAAGCTCCTAGTTTTTTCCTTTCTAGAAAGAGCAAAAGGAGTACATCAGCATAATGGAACAAAAACTGCACAATTGGTTCCCTTTGGGAGCAGTGATAGGCAGAGATGAAACCTGGGTCTGGCAAAACTCATTCGTATCGTCGTCTCATGGTATCCTTATATATACATTAGTTTGTATATTCATTTAACATTGGCATTCTTACAAAGAGAAGCATTTGTTACATTAAATTATTTAATTTTGTGTGCATTTAAAGTGCTGGTTTGTTTATTTCAGTGCAAACAAGAAGAAAGCTTTTCTTCTTTTCTTCTTTGATGTGTGCTCTTTACTGTCTCAGTAATCCCCTCCAAAACCTTTAGTATAGTGGATTAGGCATACTTATGCCATCTGGCTCTGATCAGATCAGGATTTGTGACCTGTGAATATCTGGAGGGGCAAAATCAGTAAAAGTGAAAGCTTTGAACAGACCTCATTGACTTTAGTTTCTTAACTTTGTTGGTTAAGAAGTTATGTGGCTTGAAAGAGTGAAACGCTATGAAAACAGAGCCAAAATAAATAAATCAGTCTAACTGAGGTAAGACTTGGTAGGTAATGCAACCACGCTGCAGGTGTGTTATATCTGAATCTCATGAATATTTTATATAATCCTTTGTAGAATAACTACATACTCTTAAAAAAAGCAAACCAACAAATCAACGCTCATGAATCATTTATATAAAATAGATAACACAGGATGGGGAAGGAACAGGCTTAACAATTTCATGTACAGAACACAGCAGGTCAACTATAGATTTATTGAAAAGTGACTTTCTGTGCTGGCGTAGAATGCTACTTCTACCATAAACAAGATTGAACCAGTGCTCAGCAAGCACCAAAAAGGCAACAAAGCAGATGGGGCTACGCCAAGTGTCACCTCTAAAAGTCTTTTTCTCACGTGTTGTCACTCTTCTCTCTGTCTGCAGTTACAGAGGTTTTTCCCCTTCTTAAATCTGTCATCCCATAGGCACTACCACCATTGCTGATGGGCTCAGCCTTGGCCAGTGGTGGGGCCACCTTGGAGCCAGCTGCCCTTGACTCCATCAGACACAGGGAAAGCTTCTGGCAGCTTCTCACAGAAACCACCCTTGTAGGCCCTCCTGCTGCCAAGCCCTTTCTGCACACAAACTCAACGCAATAGGTAGCCAGAACCTTCCCTTTGAGGGTCAAAGTTGCCCTGGGGAGGAAAAACAAGCTCAAACCAAAGTAAACAAACAAAAGTGCCATAATCCTGGTTTGTTTGCTTGGGAGCCGTCAAAGGCCAGTGTGCTTGTGCTGAAGGAAGAGCAATAGGGTATCTGAGATATGACTCTCAGTTATGGAGCAACAACTTTCCCCTTCTCTCCTTAGGACAGCAGATAGGCCAATTTCAAAGGTCCCCAGCTCTTGGGCTCTGCATCCCACTTGTGCCCACTTTTTCTTTCCTTCTTCCTGTGGTAGGAACAGTTCAACTTCCAGTCCAAATTCCTTATTCCAGGGGGCAAAATCCAGTTTTGCCAACCTTGCTGAGAAGTCCTGAGATTTCCCTATTTATAGCCATGATTCTATGGGGCTAGAGAGAGTATTTTGTGAACATTGCTGGCTTTCTCTGTGGATTCTCCATGTTTCTGATTCTAATTTGACAACAAAAGCTCAATGTTTCCTCCTAGCTGGAGTTACAGGGACAAGGTCCAGGTTTACCTTCATGGGCTTTGCTAATCGCCTCTAAACACTTCAAAGCTGTTTCTTGGGTATAAATGACCAAGTTTGCAGAAAACTTTGTAATTGGAAAGGAAGTGAACAGAATCAGACTTTATGGAGTCTTTCCATAAAGACCTGAAAAGAACAGAATTTTGAGACTGCAAGTTAAAAGAGTAATTATTTGAAATCTTCCTCCTGGGGAGAAAAAGTAGTAAACACTGTCACATAAATGGGGGTAGGAATATAAGCAGCAATTGCACTAATACAGCCTGGAGTTCTATTTAACTTCTTGCGTTTTTATCGAGGCAATACTGCTCAAACTTTTAGTGCTACCTGTCCAGGGAAGTGTAGCCCAATAGCATCTGGTCCTTTGCTGCATACAGTCAGTGATCACTTTGTATGCATTATTTCTTTAAACAAATATTCAGCTGCAGAGCACGGGTTGTGTAAAAACAAACCAAAATCATGGAGGCCTTTCCCATAATCACAATTGCATCACAGCTGACTTTATCTATCCTGTCATAACAGAGCATCTACTGTATTTTAGTTGCAATTTCATTTTATATTGCTGAAAAGTTTTTGTCTAGATTTCAGGGGGGAAAACATAGTTTTCCAGCAAAAGTTAAATGCTCTCATAGGAAAACAGATAGGAACCCTGAAACAGTGGTGTGAGCAGGGGAGTGTAACCAAGACATATACTGTAGGTTTTTCTTCCCGTAGCTTGCTCCTCTGGAGCAGAGCACAGGGGTTGTGCTCAAAGACAGCACTGTCACTGCTTTGCTTTCACTTTCTTAGTCCTGTTTTTCTTTCTTCCTTTCCTCTCTTATTTACCTGTAATGGAGATCCTTTCACCTGACGGCAGTGTTGATGCAAAATCTTGCCCACAGGTCTCTTTACAGCTGGCTCTAAAGGCTGGCTGTAATGACATTTTTCATTATCTAAATAATTGCATCTCCTTTAAATTTTTCTCACTGTCATTTGCAAAGACCCTAAAGAATCTTGTTTAGATCAGCATTCCTGTAAATTTAACTCAGAAAGTTTTTTAAAGTGTAGAAGCATTAATGTGTTCAGTGATGCTGCAAAGCCTGTGAAAGGCATAGTGTATTCTACTTTTGTCACTTCTCAGCCTTATCAGACCTGTATTGATCTTAAAACCTATAGTTCATGGCATGAGGACTTATTCTCCACCAAATGAAGCATATTTCAACAGTATTTAAAAGATCCCCAGTCTCTTTGGAACTGAGTTGTTTGGAACTCTGAAAATAGAAGTTCACTACTGGAATCCAGCTGGAACATTCAGTGATGCTCCACATTGAATTCCATTCCAGAAAAATATCAGTGAAAGCTCCAATGAGCATAAATTTAAATGAAGGTTCTATTTCCCTGGATTTGAAGCAAATAATATTGTTTTGGTTCATATTAAATGAATTCTTCTGTTGATGCTCATTCAACATATTTTGTGGTAAGCTGGAAATATGAACAATCACCAAAGGCTGCAGGGTGGACAAAATAAATGACAGAAACAACTAAAGAGAAAAAGGTTGTGCCACTGAAAACCAGTAAGTTTGGTATGTTTGTTAACATCTGGATGCTGTTTGTGAAGAGATGGAATGATGGCTGATGGGAGTTTGGAAGGAAAAGAAACCTAGAAGGGTATTGAATTTCCTATGCCTGTTTTCATGCAGGCTGAAGCAGCACTTGACTGAACTGGTGCATTTTACCTCTGAAGCAGCAACAGAACAACTGTAAAGTTGTGTAGTGATGAAACAAGGTGAGGGGTTTTGCACTACTTCTCTCTTAAAGTGAGATGAAGCTATTACTTGGCAAAAGAATGTGCTACAGATTATGTAGTAATCCATCCCTTCCAAAAATTTCTTTAGACTTCAGGCATCTGTTGAAGCCTGTGCATTGATATTTTCTCCTGCTTCATAATCGCTGGGAAAAATGCAGCTGAAAAAAAGAAGTAAGTGAGGTCTGTGCAAACAGAACTATTGCTTCTAGCCAAAGCTTGGGTGCAAGATGAGATACCTCTAAAGATACATGGGCAGCATTACTTGAGCGCAAAATATGGAGGAGGAGGAAGCTTGGGCAGATAAAATCCTTAGGAAGCATCTCATGTCTGTTACTGTCTGCTTCTCTACAAAATCAAATCAAAGAATGTTTGACAACTCTAGGGTTGTTGGACACTTTGCTAATCAGGGACATATTACAAACATAACAGGAGAAGAAAAGATCACAAAGGTCTGGCTCTAACAGTATCTAATTCTGCACATCTACACAGAAGCAGGGCTCATAAAGCTTGACTTTGGAAATGCATTTAATGTGCCTTCACTGGAAGCCCCTCCAACAGCAAAACTGTATGAATAAGAAATTCCTTTTGTCTAAGCACTGTCTGATGTTAGCTAGTAAGGTTTTGTGCTGGTTGCCTCATCTTACAGTTCAAAATTACTATCAGCTGATGGCTGAAAGCCTGTCTCTATTGAACTCAATGATAGACACCTGTGCATTTCAGAAGGCACAAGATTTCACTCCATATACTTTTGCAGTGGAGATTAGGCTATGATGCTGTCCATATAATAGCTTTGTTGTTCCTTGAATCAGCCAGAACTTTTTTGTCTATTAATTATCACCAGATCAAATTAAAAATGTTGTATGCATGCATAAAGCAAATAGTAGGGAAAAGCATGAACTTTAAAAAAAACCCAGAAGTTTTCTATATGTTAATTGTCCACAAGGCTCATCAGCTCTTTATTTGTGTCTGTACTTTAGGTAAGTGTTTTTTAACTGTTTCATTTCTTAAACTACTATTACAATCTGTACTGATGGAGTAGGTCTCCTTCCATACCTAGCACAGTGAACAGGAAATAATTGCAGTCACTGTGACATCAGTGTACAATGTAAAGGTTGCAAAGCTCTGCTGCCCTGTTTTAATAGCTAAAACCTGGAGGAAAGGGAGATTGTTTTTTCCAGATTGGAACATTATGCCTTTTTTCTGTGTAACATGATGCCCTTGGTCTGTTTTTCAAAAACGCAGGTTTGTGCCAAAAATGATGGTTTAAAGGGCAGCATTGAAAGGAGTTATCATTTTCTAGATACATAAGTGCATACAAGCAATGGCTTTGTTTACAAAAAAACGTTTGCAGGCTTTGCTTTCTATTATGAGCAGCTCCAGATACCCCTGGCATATTGCTGAGAAAGAAGCATTTCATTCAGCAGACCTTTAACTCAATAAACTGCATAGCAGTGTACGGGAGAGGGAGGAAAGAGATGCTCTTTCTGAAAGGGAGGTTCTTTAAAGGTTTGTTTTGCTTTAAGAGAAGTCATCCTTTCCCCTTTTCTGTAGTTCCTCTTCCCAGACTTAAGGAGACAACACTGATTTCTTCTGAATAGTCTGCTCTTATCGTTCATAGTTTTCCTTCAATTCCTAGTCAACAGTCCTTGCAGGATAGAAATAAAACGTGTAACAGGCAGAAGGGAGATACCAGAGGCAAAAATAACCACCTCATTGCCTAAGATGTGATACCAAATCATTTGGCTGTTGCCTGCCATCTACCATTTCTCTCTCCTTTAGGGTTTCAGGTATGTAGCTGTTACGCAGAGAGCTTGTACAGAACATTTCACTGTGCAGTGTGTGCAGCTCTTTTACTTTGATTCAGAACATAATTCATTTGGTGCTTCATGGGGTTTTGGTGCATGCCGTGTGCATGCAGCCCTATGAATTATGTTCCTGTAGGAATGTTGTCTATTAATAGCTCTGCAACGTAGACACTGACTCTCTGGGAAGCTGCTGTGATAAAAAGCCTTATCACAGAAAAGTCATGTGCTATTTCTATTAACTCTTTTGATGCAATTGAGAAAAGGCTGTAGCCTAATAAACTGAGGATGAGACTGGAGCTGGGGCTTCTTAATCTTGTCCATGAGAGTAACACCTCCAATAGCCTTGCAAAGATACAAAGGCCAGATCCTGTACCTAAATCCCACCAAACTCAGACTAAATGAAGTCAGGAAGAATTTAGATACCTAAATACTTTTGTGTATCTGGCCTTCTGAGCTTTTATCTACTTGTTGAGTAGGACATATAATACTCATAGTAGCACTGTTGGGATCAAGCTATAAATGTGATGTGGCTGTTATTTATGAAAATATCTTAAAGGGAAAGCTACTTTCAATGCCAGACTTTGGTGTTAAGATATAATTCCCCTGTCATATTTACTAAAATTCCCTACAAAACCTTCCTTAAAAATTAATTTTTTATCTGTTAGGAGGTAATGAAGTGCAAGCATAAGTAATTCAGAAATACACAGAAAATGGTGGGCCTCTGGACTCCCAACTCCCAGTGTTGATTTTTCTGACTCAGGCTGATATGTGCCAAGTTTACTTTAGATCTTTTATTTATGTACGTGTCTATGTCTATAGTTACATGGAGCTCTGCTCAATGGTTTAGAAACTCTGCAATTGAATGTTACAGAATACACATCACTTTCGCAGCAGTTTGTGGCAAGAATCCCATGAGAAATGGTTGAGACAGCATAACTTTGTTGCCAAATAATAATATTTAGTGACTCAGAAGCTGCCATCTGTTATATAGACTCATAGCTTGAGCTCTGCATATTGAAATAGACCTTGCAAAATCTGCAGGTTTCCTCATAATGTTTAGGCTTAGGCATCCACCTAGCTGGAAGCTCCCACCTCATCCTCAACCCTTCCCCCAGAGATATTCACTTATCATGGCTTTTTGGGGTTTTTAACCTCACACAGCATACTATCAACCACATCCACTTTCAAAAATACCTCTGATTTCATGCTCTTAAAATAATGCTTTGTTTCAGCCATTATTGCCCAATATTTCTATGGTGTTCCCAAGATGAAAATTATCTTGTAGACTTTTGAAATCCTGAGGGGGAAATGAGAGTTGTACCACCTGAAGCACCATATGCTCCTGTCCAGACTACAGTGTTTGTCAAGAGGGCTGGTTTCCTGTTGTGCACCTGGATTCACCACAGTGGCACCAAGCAAATCCCACACTGGTGTGTGCTGGGGAAGCAGCTGTGCAGCCCTCTCTGGAGCTGCTGTCTACTCACTTGGCATTGTCCACCTGCTCTAGGCCTTGCTGTCTGGATGCACCTTGGAAGATTGCGAGTGTCCTTGAAAATGCACTGCAGGAATGGAGTAAGACACAAATGATCTCTGGTAAACGTGCAGCTCTTCATCAGTCTGACTCTGAAGTCTGCTGTGTGTTGTAGTCTTCAAAAATTCAGTCTGGTCTCTTCCCACCCTCCCTGCTACTTGCCAGTTCACATAGCCCAGAAGTAACCCCAGTCCCAGTGAGAAATGCTGAAGGAGCAAAGTAGGTCATTGCATTAAATGCTGTGGTGTTTTGGTACCACTCTCTCTGACGCTGTTGTGATATGTGGTGCAGAATCCAAACTAAGCCCTGTGCACAGGGTTCGTCCAGGCAGAGGTGAGCCAGAGAAGTGTACTGAACTGTCAGCACGTCTTAACTTTCATCTTAGATTTTCCTTCTCTTGGGGAAGGTGAAGACAAAGGCAAGGAACAAAGGCTAGAAGCTGAAAATAACATTAGACCTGATAGAAATCTGTGCAACACAGCTACGAAATACAGATATGAATGTATTGATGCAGGGNTGAAAATATCTTAAAGGGAAAGCTACTTTCAATGCCAGACTTTGGTGTTAAGATATAATTCCCCTGTCATATTTACTAAAATTCCCTACAAAACCTTCCTTAAAAATTAATTTTTTATCTGTTAGGAGGTAATGAAGTGCAAGCATAAGTAATTCAGAAATACACAGAAAATGGTGGGCCTCTGGATTCCCAACTCCCAGTGTTGATTTTTCTGACTCAGGCTGATATGTGCCAAGTTTACTTTAGATCTTTTATTTATGTACGTGTCTATGTCTATAGTTACATGGAGCTCTGCTCAATGGTTTAGAAACTCTGCAATTGAATGTTACAGAATACACATCACTTTCGCAGCAGTTTGTGGCAAGAATCCCATGAGAAATGGTTGAGACAGCATAACTTTGTTGCCAAATAATAATATTTAGTGACTCAGAAGCTGCCATCTGTTATATAGACTCATCGCTTGAGCTCTGCATATTGAAATAGACCTTGCAAAATCTGCAGGTTTCCTCATAATGTATAGGCTTAGGCATCCACCTAGCTGGAA
>VYZQ01002093.1:103719-118928 GCA_013400655.1 Mystacornis crossleyi
GTGACTTCAATATATAAAATAGATTTTCAGGAGGGTTTTGGAGTTAGCAACCAATAAATCTGTATCAGGAATACTGTAGGAAATGTGGTCAAAAGTAGACACACAAGGAAGGAAATGAACAAATAAGGTATGATTCAGAAGAGTTAGCATTGCTTTTCCAGAGGGATCTCATCCTGTGTAAATTTATTAGAGATTTCTCTAGAGTAGTTAGGAAAAAAAAGTAGTTAGAAAAGCTGATATAGTAGGTCTGAATTTCCAAAACAGCTTTTTCCAGACACTAGAAAACGAACAAAACTACTAAGCAATGTGATTGTCCTTATATGAGTCTGCAATTTGTTAAGAAACAGGAAACAAAGAGTTGGATTCTGTGGCCTAAAAATAAGCACTTTGTGCCACTTGGGATGCTCCATGATATCCAAGACATTTGCACGAAGCTCTCAGACAAGACCTGGGATTTAAGGGAAATGTGCTTGTTGGCACTGTACAAGCTATGCAATAGAAAAATTACATACGATGTTTTTCTTTATACAGTGGATCTCACTTGAGCTGCAGGAACAGACAATGGGTTGTTGCAGGGAAGGAGAACGCTGGAGTCTCCTGGACATCAGTGCTAGAGCCCGTGCTGCCCAGGTTGTTCATGCGTGGCTTGATAAAGGGGGCTAGAGAATGATGAAAGGAAGTTTCAGGGAAGAAACAGAGCTTACCACAAAATGGTGTAAAAAGATCACATTTCATAACTAGGTGATAAACTACCATCTGACTCTCACTGTTGATAAAAGCCAAGTAGCGCACTTTGGAGAGCAGCCCTAATTTCACATATACAGTGATAGGCGGTGAAGCAGCTATTGGCAATCACAGAAGGTCTTGGAGTAATTTTTGACAGTTCTGTCAAAATGTCTGTTGAGTGGTCACTGAGGATCAAAGAGGAAAAAAAGTGTATTCGGTAGTGTAAAGGATGAAATAGAGCAAAAAAATGGGAGAAATAGTGGTTCTGCTGTAAGAGTCAATGGTGTGCCCACCTCACAAACCCTCCATTCCTAAAAGGGATGAGTAAAGAGAAAGGATACAAAAAAGGAAGGCACCAATGATCAGAGATAGAGAGTGGCTTCTTTCCAAGGCATGACTTAATAGGTTACAGGTCTTCATCATGAAAAAGAAATTACTAGGAGGAAAGTATATAACAAAGAGCTATCAAATAAAGAGCAGCAGAGAAGGTAGACAGGGAAAAGGAATTCATCTTTTTCTCCACTGCCAAGTAAAATAACAGGTTGAAAAGTTCAGAATAGTCAGGGGAATTTTCTTCCATGATCCCTAGTTAAGCTCTGGCAGCCTTTGCCACAGGGCGTTGCGGGGACCAAAACTCTACCCAGGTTCAAAAGCAACCAGAGAAGCTCATAGAAGCAAAGTCCATTAGCACTTAGGACACATGAGCATATCCTTCTCCTTTGGGAAGTCCCGAAGCTGTTGATTGCTGGGAGTGCATTCTGGCAAAGCACCACTGTGCGCTTAGCCTGTTTTGATAGTCTGACTTCAGCATCTCTTACTGGTGTCTGTGCAAGAAAGGATAATGAGCTGGAGGATGCAGCAATCTGGCCTAGTATAGCTGTTCTGACTTTTCTAGCATGTCTTTTTTCCCTGTGAGAGAAGCGCCTGTTTGATTCAACAGCTCCCCTGAGACACAGGTGATAAAAACAATAACTTACATCTGGAAGCGAATTAAGCTTCAATCAGCAGTGTCCCAGTTTTCCATTCTGCAAACCTGCAAGACTGCAAGCCAAGTAATACAAGCAGTACAGGATATTGATGCTATTTCTTACCTACTAATACCTTTCACCTTTTTTGAATGCTGCATTTCTCTAAAAATCTTCAGTCTATCCATCTTCTTCTTCTGTCTTGAGCTACTTGTGTTTTAGCTTGGTGTGAAAGTGAGCTCTTCATCCAGAAATGAAGGAATTGAAGAATATCTTTTAGACCTTATTTGGAGCTCTGTTAACCCAGTTGAGAGAAATACTCCCTGGTTATGTAGATTTTACAAAAGCAGGGGAGTGGATAGAAACAACACCTCTTTTTTGCATTTCTGCAATGCGAGCTTCATAATCCTCACGGTGTTAACCTTGCTATCAGCTCTTAATTTCAGACAGTACATTTTGAAATAAATTTTTCTCCATTTGTGATTCCTGACCCTCCAGTTCTTCAGTTTATGGTGCCTTTGTGGATTGGCACAAAACTCTCCAATTTCTGACTTGCTACGAAACAAGATGGAAATTATTAACCCACTTCGGATTAAAATTCCATCTTGCATAGGTTTGTATAGCTACCATAACTTCTTTCGAACAGCAGACATACCAGAGAGTCCAAATGCCAAAGGAAGATATAACTGCTAAATTGTAGATAAAATATCATCAAGAAAATAATGTGTTTTTTTTTTTCATATAGGTGTTGCTTGGACTAGCCAACAGGAGAAGTTCTTGGAAAAAATTGTTAACCAAATGCTCTCTGGTGTTGTCTGATTCCCTTTCTCTGACATAAGCAATGTGCAAAACAATCAGTTAGAAGTGGCCCTGTGTCCACCAAATATTCATAGGCATAAATGACAACAAGACCACCCTGTCCTCCCTGGTTTGTTTGTCTATTCTGGGAGTTTCTTGGTGTCTTTTGACAGTTTTTTGGGGTCTAGGTTGTTTTGGGATTTTTTGAGTAGAATTTAAAGTGGGTAATTTTAATGAGTTAGAAATGTTTTCCCAGAGGAAGTTAAAATCTATATTAAAGTAGGTTGTCACATAGGTCAAAAATAAGTACAAAACCAAGTTAAAATACTTATTCTTGTATCACACTTCTTCAATATTTTTATTGGACCATCCTGGTGGAAGGGTGGTAGGGCAGAGATTTAATGGCAGAGTGAAGTCAGTGATCCTCACTTACCTGAGGTCAGAGCTCTGCAGGACTAAACAGATGCTTTCAGTCCCTGGGACCAAGAGGGCCAGGGCCTGCTATTTTTGGTTTGTGTTATCCATATGTTTTGGGGAAACCTTCTGTCTTTTCTTCTATTTCTATTAATGCACTTAAAGGAGTAGAAAGGTGAACTCTCACTGGATTGGCTTCTTTGAAAAAGAGCAATCTTCTTGTGTTTAGTCACTGCTTAAGGGTATTGAGATCTTGGAGAAAGACAAACATACCTAAAAGCTATGAATTTATTTGGAAGAAACAAAACCATTGAGTAGGAGTATTCACTCTCAAGTCAGTCATCTCAGGAAGAAAAACTGATGATTTGGAGACAGAATTGCATTACTGTTACCACAAATTCATAGATGGTACAATAAATAGAATTGTTCATTTGATACTTTTTCTCCCTGCAAAGTAACAGAGAAAGTTTCTTTAGAATCTAGATAATAGGCTTGGTAATGAGGTGGCCTCAGGAAATGTATGAGTTAATTGTCCTCTTTTATGTCTGTCATGGATGAATGAAAAGTGTTTGGAAAATTTAATGGACATAAAATATCTGCTCTGCCGAATATGGAAAATATAAGCATGGACAATCAAACTGTTATTTGCTACTTCAGTGCTGTGGTTACATGGCACTGCTCACTATGGAAGGTATAAATTGAGTAGTTTCACAGTGACAAGAGCACTAATTATGCAGGAAGTGTTGTGGAGCAGAACAAAATGCTGCAAACACCCTTGCTGTGCCATCACCTTTTACCAAAGATGAAACCAAAAATCACTCCTGTTTCTCAGTGACACATCTAATAAGGTCCTATTATATTAGGATGTACCGTATTTCATCCTGAATGTGGTTAAAACGTCCTTGCTAGAGAAAGTCCAAGTATTTGTTGCTGAGGGTAGCCAGCAAATTGACAGATCATACTGTGCTGGCACAGCCATCAGTAAATCTCTGTGTTGAGTTTGGACATGACAGTTTTTCATTAACTTTATTATTTCCCAGAAAGTTCACACCGGAGGGCTCAAACCTATTTTCTTCTGTCCCAAAAGCTCCCAATAGCTCATGGATCTGGCCTCAGTCTTGTGTTTTTCTGCTGTTTACCCCTGCTCCAGTTTGGACAGTGAAAGTTATGGGTTTACAGTGCCTTTATAGCCTATTACTATTTTTGTGATTCTATAGCAACTAAAATCCTTGAAGAGGATGTGGGAATTTTCTGTCCATTTTTTTTGACAAATATCTGTCACTTGGTTTGCCTACTCATTCCCTTTTTACTGCCTACATAGCCTTCAGTTCTGCCCTGGAGAGATGGAAAACTCACAGAGGCAGGAGAAAACCTACTCATTAGTGCTGACATTTAGAAGCTGGGGGTGTATTACACAATTCGGCTGCCTTGTGGGGAGCAGTTTATGACATTTCTGCTTCCGTCTGCCCCTCACTCCCATCCCTGCTCTGTGCTTCATCATCGCTTCTCCAATTTTACTGATCGTTAAAAAAATAATTTTTCTTGATGCTTCACCTCTGAAAGACATGGCAAGTAAAGAGAAGCTTATCTCTCCCGGGCCAAACAAGCTGAAATGTATGGATCCAGTGGTGCAGTAACAAACTGCTTTCTCTGCTCCAGGCTGGACTAGAGCCGTCAAGATATTCAGGGCCCATCATGCCAAACACTGTCCCTACACACACATTCCTGCTGATCCTTGATCGAAATGCGTGAAGTAACTGCACATAACCAGGGACAACATGCTCTCAGGTGAGGAGGTGATGGGTGAAACGTCCAGCTAGGCTGGCTGGACACTCACTGCGTGCCGACTTCATGCCACCCAGTAGCTAAATGTCCCATTGCCCGTGCAGTGATGTTGATGGTGCTGTCCTATAGATGTAGGCACTTGTTGAAGCCAGAAAAGACATTAGTGATTTCAAAAGGAAATGACACCTGGTGAGAATGATATCTGTCACTCCAGGCATAGGTGTGTGGGTGTTATTCTGTATGCATGTTCTCAGGCTGAGGATGTCCTTGGTAACTGTATGGCACCAGTGGCAGAGAGATTTATTCTTGCCTGCATCTGAGTAAATCTTTTTGATGAAGACTTTCTGTGGTGACATGTGGTGTCAATGTTTGGCAGATCGTGGAGCTCACCAATTTGGCACAGGAAAACGTAAAATCTGATATTGAACCAGGTAAAAACTGTGTTGGATTGCTTGGGTAGGCTTACATAGGAAAATGTCATTTTGTGTCTGTGAGATCATCTTCTCTGGTCACAGCTGAGGGTGGGCATGCTGCTTTTAGTAGACCTGCTTTACCACTGCCTCGGTGTTAGACAGCCATCAGCCTCAGCAGCTCACTGCTCTGCCCCTGGCTTTGCTCCCTGGCTCACAGGGTCTTGCGAGACTTCTTTCTCATTCCTGGGAGAGGCTGAGTATCTCTTGACCACAGTTCTCCACTGAAATTTGGTGTTAGGTTATACAAACTGCACGATGGAGGATGAATATGATCATGGTAGAGCAGAGTGTAGCTACAGGGCTTCCTTTGGGTTGACTCGAAGGTTGAATTCATGGAGACAGCTTGAACAATTACTCCCTTAATTCACGCCACCAATTTTTTTACAGAGGTCCTTATCAGTGCCAAGCAGAAATAAATGTGACCATGAGCTGCAGCTCCTAAACAACGCATAAATTCAAAGTCAGTAATTTTATTTCATGTTAGTGTGTCAGACTGTAAACTCTGGCAGGCAGGTACTCCATCTAACAAGCTCTTCTGCAGGGGTGGCAATATTTGAAACAGGGTAGAAAGAACAACTGAGGGTCAGAAAAACACACTTCATGTTATGAATCAGAAGCTTTTGTTTTGTGAGGGAGGTGGATGAAAAGGTCTTGATGTGTTTTAAGCTCACATAAAGGGGTTTTGTCTTCTTCCAGAGAAGCTGACATTTAACTTGATGTAATTTTCCAATAAGATACTGAAAATTAAGGTCTTTGACCTAGCAAACTGATGGTCTGTCAGAGTATCTCATGGGAGCCAGTGTTCTGGTAAAGAGAGCTTACAAGTTCAGGCAACAGCAGGGAATTTCAGTACTTTCATTGAGGCTGCTTTTTAAGCTTTTTATCCTTTATGAGTAATTCCAGTCCTGGGCTAAGTTATGCAGCTTCATACCCTTGTATCTGCCCGCATTTTAAGAGTACCCTGTACTTGGTGATGGGTTGCATTCCCAGAGTGCTCAGGAGACTCATCAGGATGGTGCTGCCTCAGGCTACAGACATCAAATCAGGATCTCTGTTATGAATATTTGGCTTGATTTGATTGGCTATAGGAAGGTTACGCACTCATATATGAGACTCTTCCAGGCTCTGTTGAGAAAGTTTTCACAGGATATTTCCAGCCAGGTTTTGCTTTGAAAGCTGCAGTTGAGCACTGGCTTTCACAGGTTTATGCTGCTTTGGGTGATTTGCCTGTTTAAATACCACATCCAGTGCAGTGCTGTAAACAAGGGAGCAAACAGCTACATAACTATGATTCCCAAGAGAGAATGATCCATTAAAAGGGAAAACTGCTTGTTTTGTCACAGCTGAATTACTAATATTCCTATGAATTGCTTCTCTGGGATTGTGTAACGTGTTTGGCAATGTGGCAATAAGAGATGTTGAAATGGGGAACAGACTTAGAGGAGTAGAAATGGAAGGAAGCCAGGCCAAAATACACAGTGAGCCTTTTACAAAGACAGGTCAGCAATGATCCAAGTGTATTCCCACAAAATGGAAGTTCAGAAGGGAACTGTAAGCAGTGGAAAATACTGCATGCTCAACTTATGTCGAACTTTGGTCGCACTGAGTTCAATACGGCCAAAAAATGTTTCCAGAGCTTGAAGTCCTTTCTTACTCATTTCTTTTCCCTTTTTCTTCTCCTATGTTTAAATATTTTTGTGTTAGGTAAACTAAACTAGGAGAAAAAAATTAACTGTTTTTCTAAGACAGGAAACCTTAACAATAAAAATAATACAAAACTTTTCATGATAGCATTTGTCAGAATAATACCTCAATTTTTCCTTAGGAGGAAGGCAGCTTAAAGGAGACATTTTATGGAGCATGTTTCCACTTGGCTTTTATCTTTATTTTAGGCTTGAAAATTACTTGCTGCCTTACTGGTTTCTACCATCAGTGCCCTGTGCTTGCACACCCCTCTGTTGTCTGCGAGTAGGCTCCCATGAAGAAGACTTTGTCACGCTTATTAATATTTAGCTTGTCTTTATTTGTAAAACTACTGTTTGCAGTGTGCATATCTGGTACCAGTGTGTTGATATCTAATCACAAACTAGATGCAACCTGTGGGTTTCTTTTGTTTGGAAGCAGACAGAAACCATTAGAAAAGATCAGAGAACAGCCTGCTCTACAGCTCTGACACTACAAAGAGAAAAGACAACCTGGTAGTACTAACAGCATCAAACTTCTGGCACTGATTGCACTCCTGACTCAGGCATTATTAACTGAGAGAGACAGAGATGCTTTCTTTATTGAGAAGGGGATCTTTAGCAGGAGTGTAATTTAGATAAATTGGCTGACCCTCAGGAGGTGCATCTGACTCTCACTATTACCTACAGAGAACCTGAAAGACTTATTGTAGGCATCAGCAATTAGGTCATATCAATATCCACCTTTGCCACAGTTTCACAGCTAATAAGGAAATGCTGTATCACTCTTGTCCGTGGGGTTTCATTACTCTCTTCAGAAAGCAGACCAGATATCTTTGTGAGTTGTCCCTGCTCACATTCTCACAAAAAGAAATAGGTCAGTAACCCTTCTCCTTTTTCTGACATCTGTGGTTGGTCAGGTTGCCCATCTCTGTTTTCTTATCCCCGTATTCAATTATTCTCTAGTCCCACACAGACCTTTACATGTTATATACTTCAAGTGTCTCCAGGCTGGAAGGTTCTGCACTTACCTTATATTGAAATTGAAGTAAAAGAGGGGAAGAAACATCTTCCTGAGCTGAACAGTCCTGGACATTCCACTGAGTTGAAACTTGAGACAGGGAAATTCCTTCTGCAAGCCAGTCACATCAAGGTGGTCAGCCCTGCTGGTGCTCTGGTCCTTTTGCTGCTACCATGGGAGATCTGAGGTCAAACTCAGTCTCTTGGTTCATAAAGGCCTAAATAACAGGGGATGTAACAACTGCCAATTCCATCCCGCCAGAGCATTATCAGAGCTCTTTATCACCCTGACCTTTAGTGGTTATTGTACACCTCTCCTCTGTGGGCTTTTTCCTTGTGGAATTAGGTGTGTGATGCTCCATTGCTTGGGTGGCTGCTCAGCCATGCTGAGGATGTGGGAATCGTGATTCCTTGCAGTGTCATGTTTTCCCCAGATGCTGGCACAAGGAACTTGTTTTTAGCTTTGGTACAAAGTTCCCCTTCTCCCAGCCATGGGAATTCAACTTTTTACTGATGTATCTAGTTTACAATTACAGATTTCTATACCCTTGGCTATGCTTTTTTTAATCTATTCCCTTAAAATATGCTTTTAAATGAGATGTTGCTAGTGTTCACTGTGTGATGTGACCATGGGGATCAGAGGTATGTTTTTTTTTAAAGCCATGTATTAAGAAAAGCTCGTTATTTTCCTTTTCAAATTACATGCACTGGGGTCTCCAGCTGCTCTGGAGAGCAGCTTCCAAGCTGCAATGCTGAGTCCATCATCCTACCACCTCTGCCAAGGAGAAAGAGATGAGCTGGCCTTCCTAGAGCTCATGGAGACACAAACTAGCCGTCTGTTGGAAAACCCAGATTATTTCAAAAGCAAAATGTCCAGTTAGGGTCAAAAGCCCGAAGCTGTATTTCACAGAATGGCAAGTGAAGAAAAGGATTAATTCAGATTTGTTTTTACGGTGCTGATCAAAATATTTTGGAATACTATGTTGTACAGAGTGTTTCCTTCTAGCTCAGGGCAAAATGAGCCTCTGTCCTCTCTCCTCTTGCAGAGCCTCATGATATTTACAGTTTGACAGCCTCATGCTTTAGTTCTGTATAGCATTGCTCCCCGGATGACCTGCATTTCTTGTGCTAACCTATAATCAAAATTCCCATGAAAAGCAGCACTGATCTGACCACAGTTTCTGGTAAAATGCTTTGGAATAAAATGGGAGTTAGTGCATCAAATTGCAGATCCCCAAGCCTCCGAAGCCAGAAAGAACAAACAGTTTAATTCAAAAACTCAGAGATGTATGCTTTAAGTCATCTTTCCTGTTGGATTTATTTTTTTTCGTCTCCTCAGTGATAAAAGTAAAAAAGGAAGATGCTGACTCTGGGGTTTTTTTTGTGACCTTACAAAGAATTTCAAAAAGTAGCAGCTTCCTGAAATCTTTTTTATAGACCTTATAACAAAAATAACAAAACAAACTTCAGAATAAAAAAAATCCCCAATCTGCAGGTGTGCATGAGCATATATAATATGGAAAAAGAATAAGTATGCTCTCCAAGGTCATGTTAAAAGCAGAAGTGAATAAAAACTACTTAAATGTGGGTTCACCTTTGCTTTTTTTTTGTCTGCAGATCTCACCTGTGGTAACATATATAGCTCATGGAATACAAATTATGTGTAGTGGGCGTTCATGTGGAAAATCTACATGTCTAAAGCATCCTGACAAACCACCGTTCCTGCTGGGTGAGTTAAGAGTCTGTCTTGAGGGAATGAGGGATTCAAAACTCCCCAAGCAGGTGAGTGTAAATCTCTTCCTCCTTTCATGGTTTTAGCTTTGCTGGTGGTTTTAATTCCCAATTACAAGCATTCATTGGAATGAAATGAGAGTCTCAAGGTGCTGCTGCATGGTTCATTAACCCCAGGGTTTTTCATGGACTCTTTCCTTGCTGTGGTTTCCATGGTTAGCTCTGTGCTCTGGAATGATCCTGAACCTGCTGCCAGTCTCACCTGCAACACCATAAAGGGAAGGTGCAGCCCGTGTCAGTTTGCAGAGGGAGCAATACCTCATGGCTTCTGAGTCATGCCCTAAAGCTCAAAGGGGCTTTTCTTGCATCACTGTTTTCTCTACTAAGCAATTTTCCAAAGCAAGAACTCTGAGCCCATTAAACTTGAGCTTTTTATTTGCTTTTTCAGTATAGTAATGAGTTGAAAGTGTTTCTGAATTATGTAATTGTGTAATTCTGTGGGGTTTTTTTGTTGTTGTTGTGATTTTTTTAAAGCTAGAAAATAGAACCCTGACTGTTGTGGTGAATTTATCCCCTAAAAATTAGTACAGCCCATAAGAAAGAGATGGGATGATGATGATGATGATGATGATTTGTTAGAATTAGTCTATCCCCCCAGCTTCTGGCAAAGGATTGCAAAGTGTGATTTATGCAGCAGGCTTCAATAATGTAGTAACAATATATTCGTACTGTAGATACACGTGGCTGAGGTTAACTGCCTCCTTTAAATTTTCCAAAGGAAAAAATTATCCCTTTAGCTTCAGCAAGCTATGAAGGTCATCTTAAGGATGAAGCCCCAAACAGGTATTTCAGCTTGATCAATTGATCCCTTGGGAAAAGCTTTTGTCAGAGAGCCAACTGAAAACTGCCACAATGTCTTGAATGTCTACTGAAGACAAAACCCGAATCTGGTCTGGGATGCTGAGGTGTTGTTGCCTGCAGTCAGCTGGCCTCATGTCTTTGCTGTTGTAGGCTGTAAAACACAAACATCTGGCCTGCCTAGGTAGACATGGAGCAACTCTGCTGCCAGGACTGCTCTGCAGTTTGTGGGATCGTGCATGACCTAGTGAAGGGGTGTTTTACCTCCCTGTGCTGTGCAGCCAGGTACCATCAAAAACTGCACACTTCAACCCATGTGAGGCTTTTAACAATTCATAAAAATGGCTTTGTGACTTGCCCAGAACGGTTGAAATTGCCTCAGTGCACTTTAACTCTTCTAAGTCAAAATTCCCTGGCAGTCGGTGCCAGGTTGCGTTGCCAGGTCCCACAGCCGGTAGAGGGAGGGACCCTCACCACTCCCTGGGGTTCCCTTAGGAAAGTCTCGCAGGCTGAGCTGCTCCTTGGTTTGCTCACCTGTAGCACGTCCCCGTGGCTGCCCAGAGCCCACCTGCATGGAAACGTGGTACGCACTGCCAGGGCAGTTTGCCCACGTCACTGCAGGCTCTGGGCCGCCTGAGGATGGGGCAGCCCAGCTCTGCACAAAGCCCTCCTCTGGGGCAGGGATGCCATATGTGGTTGCTAGCAACCACTTCACATGCCAAATAAAATTCCTCAGCAACAGAAAACAGAAGTTATGACAGCAGGCCAGCTATATATCCAGATATACAGGAATACGTACACTGTCAGCCTCGTGTAGAGTTATTGGAGAGAAGTTTTGGCGTTGTGAGGTTTTTTCTGTTAGCTGAAATGAGAGGCAAACTTCTACTCTGTGAAAAGCTATTCTATTTTTGGAGGTCAATCATTCATTTAATTTAAAAATATTTAGTTTAGCCCCATGTTTTGCTCTCTGGAAAAGGCTCAGCAATCTGAGCATTACTCATGCGAACCTCCACAGAAGTTAAGCTTGCTAAATATGAAGGTTCAAGGCTTTGCTCTGCACAGAGTAAGTTGTGTTTGTGCTACTGAAGTCAGCAGTAACACTACACACTCGCACGTCTGCTGAGCATCTTGTCCACAAGTATCTGCAATAAGCTGGCAGGGATAATTTATTTCATAGAATCAGCTTGGGCTTTTTTTATTAATTCCTTTTCGTATCATCCAAGATACACACTTCAAGAACTGATTCTCATCCTCTGTGTCTGAGTGCATTCTCACATCAGAGCGGTCTGAGAATGTGACCAGAGAATTGGGCTTCTGGCCAATAAAGCTAATATATTACAAAAGGACATATCAGGCAACGTAAACTGCCCTCACAAGGAAAGTTTACATGTCTGAAATGTCTAATGCTGTTTTAAACTTCTGCCTCTCTATCGACTGCCAAATTTCTCCAAAAGAATCATGCTTCCTAAGACATCCTTTCCGACTGTAAATTATCCTTGCATATCTAGCCAGAAGACAGACTATGTAGTTGCTGGCCTGTCTCAAATGGATATGGCAGGTAATTATCAGTCTCATTAGTGAACAATTCACAATCAGCTAAAAATTTTTGGTTTAATTGAATGCATGACAAAATAATATATGAAACTTTAATCTGCAGTTTCATGAAACAAATGAATACATTAAACTCCATTCTGCAGTTCCATGAGCAGCAGAGGAGCTAACATTCAATACACTAAGAGTTATTCTAAATCTTCTAATCCTGGAGTTAGTGAAGAACTCCATTTTCCTTTATTTCCTGTATCCTGCTCTTTCAAGACCTGAACAAAACATCACACCCCAAGATGATCATGATTGTGCTCTATTGGGAAGCAATACTAAGAGTGTGCTAGATTTTCTTAGTTCCACCTACATTCAGTGCCTCTTTCAGATATAAAATTTTCTCCTGCTTTGGCTCACTCTGCCTCTCCACTGAGGATTATAAAGTTCCTTTAGAAATTAGCCCATGCTGCAATTGCCAGAGAAATGCTCTTTCCCTTTAGATTCATGGTTTGCTATTTTTTTCAGCATGTAATAGTATGTGCATGCCTGGGGACTCACAGAAACCTGAGGCCTCTCATTATATGTTCCCTAGCTCCTGTCACAGGTGCACAGAATTTAAATGCTGGCTATATGTTTTTAACTCTCATGCAGCCTTCAATACCACACTGACTTTCACCTCAATCTCACCTGGTTTAGGTGTGGGGGTTTTTTCTGCAAAAAAACGTTTTTCTTTGTCTCAAGTCATTATGTTGTTTGCTCTGAAAAGCTGTTCCAATTCCTGCACAACTTTTGGAAGCTAAAACCTAGTGCCATGCAGGAGTTAAAATACGGAGGCCTATGTTTTATCCAGGACCAGAACAGTCAACTCACAGAAGTAGCTTCATAAGATACAGAGACCTCTAGGATGAGGACTATGTTTTTGATACTATATATATGCATAGGCCCATGCCTGTATTGCTTTTCTTTGTCTCACTTTTTCTCACTGTATTTCCAAGAACTTAAAATACTCTTATTTTTTAGCAATACTGCCCTATTTCTAAGACTTTTATTACACAGGATTTCAACAGGTGATAGTCACAGGTATGTTCTCCTTCAGGTTAATACTCCCTACCTATGCAACCTTAGCTTATCAGGTTTTTAAAATGTTATTTGAACAACATTGACACTGTTTTTCATAAGACATCTTAATTATAATTCCCTGCTTATGAAGTAATATCATTCAAATCATAGCTGTCACAAAACATAACAATTAAATTGTGATCCAGTGTGTGACATTATGCTCAGCTGGTTTGTCATAGGTATGAAATAAAGAATTTATGTATGAGATCATATATTCTTTAGGGAAACCTGGATAGTGAGAAGACTAATGCAGAACCACTACCCAGAGTCAACATCACCAAGAAGTCCCAGGCCAAACTTGTACCATGGATTTAACATTTGTTTGCACATACCGGTGTGTGTAATTTCAGACTGTTTTCACTATGCCTCTTCTGTTTTAAACTAAGTTTTAAACAATGGGTTTATTTAAAGAAGTTTTCTAACACTAAAAGCAGATGGTAATGGAGTGTTTATGATACATCTTCACTGGCTGGCAACTTCTCTTCCTTTGGTGTCCTCTTGCTTACACCAAGTTTTACACTGTGCAGAACTTGGTCTAACTGTTGGCTGCCACCAGAAGCCGTGGTTCTTCTCCCTGCCGTTCCCTGTTGTGCACAATCTGGTGACAGTAAACAGCTGCTGAATATCTGGTCAAGGCAGGAACTGGTTCGGTGGACAATTCAACACCACACTAATCCCCCACAACAGCAACTAGTTCTGTGGGAGGTGAGCAAGCCGGACTTCTGGGGCTGGACTGATGCATGGGAGGACAGCAAATGCTGCAGCCCCAAAGGAAGATGGGGAAGGATGGCCTTCTCCTCTTGGTGGCTGTCCACTGTTACAGCACATCAGCTTTAATGCACATCTGTGCTCTATTGTCTTCCTCCTGTAGAAATGGTTTCTGTTTTCAAGGTTTTCTCATCCTCTGCACTATAATGTCTTTTAGCGAAATATACACTTTGATATGTTTTCAACGCAAGAACAGATATTCCATTCCCATAGGCAGTCGCAAACTTTTCTGTTTCTCAAGACTTTATTTCCCCTGACAGGGAGTATGCCTGAAGTTTCACCCATCTGTATTCCACATGAGTCAACCTTCTCTGCAAAATCTTTATTTTAGATTCAGATGTCACATTAATCAATGTAGTCATGTCCTGTTTGTAATAATCTTCACATCTAAATCCAACATAATATTCCAATCAGTGGAAGTATCTAGCTCTTGAATTCTGATATTTTTTCCTTTCCTTAGCTGAAATTTCCTTTATTTGGAATATATATGCTTTGGACTAGTTTAGGGTATAGTTTTTCTCTTTTCACAGACTGGTGTAAAAATGTCTGGTTTTCCTGAAGACAGACCTAAGTTTTTCCCAATAGTTGGACGCTGCATTGCTCCCACATGTACTTCTTACCTCCTGCAAGGTTGGGCTGCTCACAGACTTTGTAGAATAAGCACACTCAATTGCCTATGCTACTTGTTGTCTGAGAGTCTTCCCACCAAGATCTGATAGGTACCATCTGTACCTATCTAATTAATCTTTGTTTCTTCCAAGTTTAAATCCAGCAAGTTTTAAAAAGTTTTGGATTTCTAATCCCCATTAAAACACTGATGTGACTAAAAGACTGTAAGCAGTCCAGAAGAAAGTGTTTGACTGCACAGCTGACATACTTCAATCCTCTGTAAAATTATAGCGACTTAAAGTCTCTCTAATGCCTAAGAAACAGAAAAAAGTTACAAAAACTATGGCAATTTTATTCCTTTTTTTGTGTGGTTTTGAGGTGGTTTTTTTGGCAGTGGGTTTTTTTTTTTTTTGGAACTCTGTACCTTGTCATGAAAAGATTATGTAACTATACAAAAGACATTGAGGCACTGGAGTGCTTTCAGAGAAGGACAAAGTTGGTGAAGAATCACGAGAAGCGACTGAAGGAGCTGGGATTATTCAGCCTGGAGAAAAGGAGGCTATGGGGGGGCCTTATCACTCTCCACAAGTACCTGAAAGGAGCTCGTAGTGAGATGGGGGTCAATCTCTTCTCCCAGGTAATAAGCAACAGGACAAGAGAAATAAGCCTCAAATTGTACCAGGGAGTGTTTAGATAGGATATTGGGAAAAATTTCTTCACTG
>VYZQ01002094.1:0-12911 GCA_013400655.1 Mystacornis crossleyi
TGGTTTATCACCTGCCTTCTCTCGGAGGATGTACTTCTAAATTTGGCTAAACCAGCACACCCTTGGAGCTTGCTTTTTTGATCAAGTGACAAAGAATCTTGCATTTGTTACCACATTTACTACCACATCACTAACATCTGTTTGACAGAAGGCAACAGCATGTTGTACATCTGTGCACTGAAAGCCTCAGTACACCAGAGCCATTACACAACCACAAAACAGACACACTACTACATAATATATGTACATACATATTCCACTTACTGGGTAATCTCAACTACAGCACACACAGTATTGCATTTCTGAGTGTCTTATTTACACACATTGCATAAATATAGAATCAATTTTGAGCTTGCCCAGTTTTATGCTCAGTAATTATCAACTTCAGCTAGAAAACTCATGAATTTGATCTCAATAAACCCTACAGAAACAGCTTAAAATGTAAGGTTCTTCTATTTTTGTGTGTGTGTGTGTTGATCTGTAGCATTTCTATTTAAGCTTTTTCCCACGGAAACTAAGGCTTTAAAAAAGTTGTAAACCAAAGTTTAGCAAACTGCAATAAAAAGGCAACTTACTGAAAGAAGCCTAATCCTCCCAGCATAGATCTCCATAAAAGATAATCTGATCTGGAGAGTTTTATACAGACTAAATTCTTCAAGTATCCTAATAGGCTTATGTTGCATATCTCTTCACTACACAGCTGTCCTCAGCATAGATATCCTTATGTCACAATGATCAGAGTCTGTAAAGAAAATAGTAAATGCCAGATGGCAATGGCTTCACAAAAGATTACAAAATTGTTACTGTCAGTAAACTAACATCTGCATGAAAAAGAGACATTTTCCATTCTCTCTCCTACTATTCTTAAGCATTTACTTTGATTGCTTTTTCCTGGGCTTTGTTCAGACTGTAGTGACAAACACGGTATCACTTAAGTATCCAGGCAAACTAAAGACAGATTGAATAGGCGCAGCAACACACAAAATGAATCACAAAATCTGTTCTCACGCCTACAAGGAATCAGTGGATCTTCTGTCTTAATGAAGCCTTGGTTTTCAGTCACGGGGAATAAGAAAAGGCAAACAGGGAATCTCTGTGTCTTATTAGAAACAAAAACGGATTCCAGCACAGCTCATCAGTGTTCAAACGCAATCAGTTTAGTATACTGCCAGCTCTGCCTTTTCTTTTTCTTTCATGCTGAACTGACAACTTCTACTCCATCCATAGAGAAGCTGACAGGTGGAGCAGCAGCTGAGCAGCTGCAGGCATTTGGCTGCCTGTGGCTTGCTGCTGGTGGCCGAGAACTTCTCTGCACTGTGGTGTTCATCCCAGAGACTTGGGAACTTAGAAGCGCAAAGCCAAGTCCTTTCTACTGCAACTGCACCAGTGGTGCAAAAGAAGCCAAAAAGGTTAGAAGCACTTAATCTATAACCCATTATTTCCAAAATATGAATATGCATGTCCCCCTCTTGGACAATCAGGACTCTATTACCTCTCAATGGTTTGACAAGAAAGAAAGGATATTGAAAATCCACTTCAAGCACAGGTTTCACAGTAAAACATGACTACTTCTTAGCATTAGCAACCTGGTAGATAACAACGGTTATGCCACTTTAGAGAAGACATCTGTTTTCAAAAGTCTAGACCAAAGCTGAGGACCCTGTTTGTGTTTTCTAGCATGATGAGTTCACTATTCTACCAGTATCTCCAGTCTATTAGATAAAATGTCAATCCCTGAAAGTAGGAAACAAAACCCCAAGGCAGTCCTGCTGGAGAGCAGTACATATGATATGCCCTAAATATAATGGAAGTAGCTGGATGTGGAGAGTGAAAAAGCGGAGGCTGCATCTTTCATCTTTGCCAGCTTCAATGCATTTTGTGCTCTTATTCCTAAGGTCTTATTAAAGTCCTCCAAGACAGTTATCCATTCAATCATCTGTGACATATAAGTCTGTTCATTTCACTTGCAAATATGCAAGGCTGACAGAAATAACTGACTCTCACAATATTTAGTTGCAAAACAAAATGAAACAATGTCAATACAAGAGCTGTGCTAAAAGATAGCACAATACATTATTTAATGTGTCGCTGAAAAGAAAAAAAATAATTCTCTATTCCAGTCAGAGGAACATGCACAGGGCTGGCAGTCAGGAGGTCCTCAGCTTCTTTCCCATTTCTGACATTCTTTATACTTTGTTGAAGGAAGACTCCAAGTATGAACAAGCTTCTCTGCTGCAGTTTTTCCTTACTACACACCAGTGACCTGCTTAACTCCCCTATATCTATCATGTAAGAAGTCAGTTTTATGTATAGTTCCTTCAGATTGTAACTTGCCTGGAGATCCACAGAAAACACGTACAGGGAGCAGAAGCTGTGAAAATGTTTACTGGAGTGGTAAGGGAGTGTCCTGAAACATTATTACTGAGTGCAAGAAGTGGTAACTTTTCACTTGGAACATGTCTGAATGGTTGTCATGCACTGCAACAGGTTGCCCAGGGAAGTAGCAGAGTCACCATCTCTGGAGGTATCAAAAAGACATGTAGACATGGCACTTAGTGACATGGTTTAGTGGTGGATGTGGCAGCGCTGCATTAATGGATATGATGATCTTAAAGGTCTTTTCTAACCTAAGTGATTCTGTGATTAATCCCACCTCCATGAGCCAACTTCTGATAGATCTAGAGCTAGAGAAGGATATAACCTTAGCTAACTGCTGCAAAACATCTAGTTATCCAATGTTAACAGAAATTATAAATTGAATTCAGTCCAGCTATGTGCTTTTGTCCGTTTTCACTGTCTCTGCACTATTTCCCACATTAGTTTATATTTGGCTCATTCACACAATCAGGTGACATTCAGAAGGTACTCACCTCTGTCACTTCATATCTAAACCTCTGCTAGCCCCAGTGCCAAACAAAACAGACTGTTGTTCTGTCTGTCTCCATTCTGCCCACCTGCCTGGAAAGGGTGTGAGTAAATGTGCCAGTTTCAGCCAAATATAAAGGTTCAAGTTAAGAAGTAATCAGACCAGTAAACTACTACAAGGTTTATGAAACTCTGCAGTTGAAGAGAGAGAACAAAACTCACATGCACCAGAGAGAAAAAAAAATCAGTCTCTATTTCCTAAGCCTGTTATCCAGCTGCTGGCAATAGTTCCCCAAAGGCAGCCCCACCAAATGGCACATGGACAGCTTCTGAAGAGCAAGACTGCTCCCTCCGATGCAGTGATGGGTGTCACACACCCAACTTCTGGGGAAAACCCTGCCCCTCTTACTGTTACATGGCCCCGCCCTTGTCCCAGAAGTCCTTACCCTCTTCCAGTTACATAGTCTCCCATGAAACTCCACCCATTTCTGTCTTTAGGGGTCTCTATTGTGTAAAATCTCATACCCCACATGATCAGAGTCTCATGTAATTTGTCCAGCAGGACCAACTGCCCCTTCCCACTTATCTGGAGTATGCCAGCATGGGAAGCCCCTTCCCTGTATGCGCAGGTACCAGTTTATGGCTCTGAGCCATTTATGGCTGTGAGCAACCATTTCTAAACTGTGACAGCCATTGCGTTTTCAAGTGATTGTCTCACAGTCCCCACATCTCCCTCATGGCCAGCAGAGGAGCAGCTCCACGGGCATTTTCACTCACCTATTCATATTCACTCTCAGTTCATATCGATGTAAATGTTTTTGATAATTTTTTTCCATAGGCCTGGGAGAGTCCTGTGTGCTGTTTTCTAATGCATTGTAGGCACTTTGGTACTGCTCACAATAAAATGACAGCTCTCTTTTAAGATGCATGAGCTTTCCTCATGAAGCTCCCAAGCTTCTAGTACTGCCCCTCAATATTTCAGCCTTCGTAAATTTTCCACTTTTTTTTCCCCACTGAAGTTTTTTAGCTGTCGTAAATGTTCCACTTTCCTGTCTCAGAATTTCAAAAGAAGAAAACAGTTCACTTCTTTGTATGCAGTTGTTTTGTCTGTAAATTCTAATCTGATCTAGTGTCATATTTTATCCGTATTTTATTTGATTTTGGTAAGCTTTATGGTGGGCCTTCTCCTTTAGTTTATTAATTTCTGTTACCCATATTATCTCATCCTTCTTTATGCAAGACAAATTGGAAACTAGTTTACCATTGATACAACAGACTGAAACAAGTCTGTTGAGTCATAAAATAAGTCTCTTGTGTAATAAAATAAGTATTTCTTTAATTTTAAGTAATATTCTAAGTATTTCTCCTGTGAGTTGTCATAATACCCTTTCACTGACAGCCCTGCTACGTATTTGTCAAGGTGTGCCTTACTGGCTCGTCAGACCTTTATTGGTTTCAGGAGAGATGTCACTTGAACTCAGATAAAGATCGTGACCCAGGGTCCATATGCAACATTTCTAGTTAGGAGTGGCAGCTGGCTCTTTCCTCAGATTAGCAGCATATTAATCACTGGCAGATAGTAAATACAAAGTTTAGTTCACAGATCCCTTTAATGAGAAGTTCAGGATGTCAAAGGGAAAACTGCTTTGCAAGAATCAGGCAGACTCTATAAATTAATTCCTATGAATAAGTAAAATTCTTTTTCCACGTGACTCTACCACAGAGCATTTCATACCATAGCAAATATTGAAATGTAACTTCAAAATTCATGCAAGGTTTGTATCTTTTGCCTTACACTCTTAGTACTGTTCAGCTGGAGGAAAGATATTTCATAATAGGAAAAAAAGAAAGTATTTAAATATTTAAACATCACACAAGATAATTTGGAAATTCCTTTCTGAACCATTTGTATGGTCATAAAAATGGTAAAATGTAAGACTGTAAGCCTTGAAAGATACTTAAATTAAATCACTAAAGAGTGATAGAGCAATCTCTCCATGCCTTTGTACTGGTTAAGATTGTTGTCTTCCATAGCATGAAATGACATCCAATTCCAGAAACTGTAGTCCACACAAAGGTAAAATAAATATATAGTTAAAATGTGTTCCATAGGCTTCTGAAAGTCCCTCGTATATCTCTTGTACCCTTACAGCCTAGAAGAAAGCTTAATAGCAGAGATATTTGTTAGACAAAAGGAAAATCCAGTTTTCAGAATTGTTGTATCTTAATAGAATCTTTTGAATCAGATACTGAGGTGAAGGAAGACATTGTTACTGGGCAGACACACCAGTGTGACAGAATGAATGTAAAGCTTCTTATTTCCGTCTTTTCTTTGATCACAGTTTTCCCTTCTGCCAGACAGGATTTCCTTATTTGCTGAAGAAGAAATTAGTACTTCATTACTTGTCCTAGAACACAAAATACTAAGGAAGGAAAAAGCACTGAATGTTAAGTTGCAAAGCAACTGAAATCTCACATAGGAAGTTTAAAGTATTGAATAGTTTGAAAGTTTACTAATTTATATTTCTTCCGAAATCAAGAGTATGAATGAAAGTAAAGAATAATCTGTACATGCTTTTCATGTGAAAAGGGGAGATTTACTCAAGCCCTTAGTGCTGATTAGTCTGTTGGTGCCCCAGGAAAGCCGTGACCCTTGTACCTGACCAGTCTGTCAGTGTTCTGTAACGGGGACCCTTCACCAAGCAGTTTACTGGATCTGAGGGCAGTTTGACTGACTTGTTCAGGGTCACACACCAAACAGAGAAACCTCCTCTTGGGTCTCCACACCTCTGCCCACTGCTGGTGACTGCCAGTGCCCTTGAAGGACTCACAGTAACAGTTTCCAGAATAACACTCTTTATTAATAAAATTGTGACAGGTTAAGGTTTGAGAATTGCCAGTAATAGTACCAGACCGCAAAAATATATTTCAAGCAATGTATTGATTCAAAGCAATGTACTAACAAGCTCTAATCCTCAGTAAGATCTAGTTCTAGATAATCATTCAGTGTGCGTATTGGTTCTTACCCAATAGGCCTCCCTGTGGGGAAGAAGACAGGTTCAGCCCATCAACTGATCCCAGAAGTTACGGTAGAGTCCTCTGTCTCACTTCTCCCCATTTTAAACTCACTTTTATACTATTTCTTTATGTTTAGTTGGAGCTTGAGGGACTTTGGTCATACCTCTTACTCAGTGAGGGGTGGTTGTACCTTGGGGGTGGGTATCTCAAAATAGTACCTGAGATAACCTTGGGATGGAGACATGCATCAGTCCAAAGAGAGTGATTTCACCATGGTTGCTGATTCAAGACCAGGACATTTTCCTTTATCTCCCTTGGTTTTCAGCTGCTGTGGGGCTTATCAGCTAGAAGGTACCACGGAGTTCCCTCCTCTGCAAGGGTTTTGACAGAGCCTGGCCGCAGTGTCTCTACTCTGCTCCACCGTCCTTTGAGACCCCTGAGACTGCATTGTATGTGGGAGGTCAGATGTGCTAACCACATGCCATACAGAGAGTAGCAACAGTATTTTCCCCTTTAATTTCCATACCATTATCTTTTTATCCTCTGTCATGTTCCCGTAGTGCTGGAGAACCATGTGTTCCAATAACTATTTTCATCAGAATAGTGAAGTTATAATTATGTTTGTGTTTTACCATCAGTCTTCCAGACCAAAATCACCTCAAATAAATCTTATAAAATAATAAAAATATTCACTGGTAATGTGTCGAGATGTAAACAGTGGCATTTTTATGTGATCATTAAAATGTGAAGAAACAAAATGAAAAATAATCATATTACTGAAGCACACAGTTTCAGTAGTTCTAAGTATATGAAAAACATCAATATTTGCAAGATGAACTCAATGTTTTATTCACCTCTAATCCTTTTCCCTTTCAGAGTGTTTTTTTGCATCCTAGTGTAAGCTGTAAGCATTCAAGTTTCCTGTTGGCTTCTGTTCAGGCTATTTCTGTTTGGCTTTTAGCAGCTTCTAACAGAGGATATATGCCCCCAAAACCTCCTACCTTCCCAGGGGCATAGTTAAATTTAACAGAAGTAGTGGCACAGACATGTTTACCAAACAGCAGCTAGTACTCACATGTCAGAAAGGAAACACTGAACCAGAAATTTAAGTCATGCACAAAGAGGGTATTGGAGGCAGCTGGTTTCTTGTCAGGCTTCTCCAACTTTTTCCTTTTTTTCCTCAAAGACTGCTGTCTCTTCTGTGTCCGTTCTCCTTCTTTTGATTGCCTCAGGCCCAGACAGGAAGGTGAATAGACGGTGGCACACCTCAGTCACTTAGCTGGAGTTTTTGAAACTCTCTAGAAGCTAATTTTCTTAAAGATAAGGAAATGCATACAGTATCAACCTGCACTCTGTAATGATCCTACATGTAGATGTGAACTCCCCACAGCCATGGGGAAAGGGACCTCACCCCACCACCACCACCTATCTTCTCTGTGTGAAACTTACCTCAAAATACCAGTTTCTGATTCACAGATCCACTGGCTGGTTTTTTTCTAGTTCACTTAGGAATTCCAGGAATCACTCTGCAGTTTTTCCTTATTGTCCTCATACACATTCTCTCCTGAAGCTGAGAATTTCCATTTTCTCAGGCAATGTTGCTTGTGTCTTCCAGTGAGATGCAAAGCCCCAAAACCCATCCATGGGCCTACCCATGCATGGCCATCCCAGCAGTGGTCTGGGGCTGGATGCAGGGCCTCTTAGACCAGTTTACTGCATGTTTCTGCTTTGCATGTGACAGAGGTTGCACAGGGATTCCTTGCTGGACTATGGCTCCATAGATTTTGGTGTGCGCCAAAGTGCTTGTGGCCATCCACTCTTCTTATGCCACCTCCCACCCCTCTCATGAACTTTCCCCCCTCCCAGCATGCTAGAGCTTGTTGACCAGCCTTGTAAAATGAGAGGTGACACACTTGCCTTATACATTTTATGTATTTTCTTTTCATTCTCGTTAAAAAGTTTACTTATTAATTTCCTCTGCTATTGTTAAAGGAGGTTTTGTGCATTATGTACCTACATTTTCAGGCACGTAGGTTTTAATGTATGTAACTTCATGCATACGTATATATACTATATATACACATGAAGCGCAGGTATAAATAAATAATACATATCTTTATGCATATATCTACCTTCTTTTATATTTAAATTTCTATAGAAAAATAAAAAATTATTTATAAATATGCATTTTTCTCTATCATTTGTGATGCAGCCACTCACAGGTCATGACCTTTCCAGAAATGTCATCTTCCTGCCATAAACCATCAGCTGGAACAACATTGCATCCCAGTGTATTTAGTGAAAGGAGAATAGTGATGACACAGCATCACTCCAGTGCAGACAGACAAGAAAGTTTGTCCTGATGGCCAGTCCTGGCACTGCCCGAGATCACAGGGGGCATCACACAGTCACAAAAAGCCATCAGCCAGTGGCAAGGCCATACAAACATGTTATGGGTTACAGTGTCTTACAAAATGGCAGCTTCTGTCATAAAATGGCAGCTGAACAAAATAGTGGCCCCATGTATGGGGTGGGAAGGGGCCTGTTGTGAGGGACCTCTGGGAGAACAGGACAGAGCAGCTCGTCCTACCAGTCATAGGGCATTGTGCCAACAAGTGGGCTGTGAGGTCATAGAAAATGGACACACCCAGGCAGACGGACATGGTGTAAAGAAAGCACATCACTGAAAGAGGGGAGAGACTTTTTTACAGGAGATCATGTGAGGGCCAGCAAGGGCAGGGATTCCAGGGGACATTTTTTGGCAGAGACGAGTACATCTCTCACTTCTTCTAGACAGTCCATATGCTGCTTAGGTCATGCAAGACAATTCATTCCATTTGCTCAGTTCTAAAACCAAAAATAAGGTAGATCTGGGTGGGATACTTTAGGAATAGGAGAGGGGTAATGTTTAGGAAAAAGAGCTCCAACTAGCACAGAGGTAAAAATGCAGGAAAGCACAAAACATGAGTATTTTGTTCTTTCTTGTTAAAGCTATGACATAGTGAAGCACTTATTTCAGCAAAAATAAGGAACACGCTGAACCTTTTCTTGCTAAAAGATTCAAAACTATCTTTTATTGAAGCATCAGTTTACCATTAACATTATCTGGTCAAGTGGGACACATATAGCAAATGCCTCTCTTCAGAAGCTAGAATCCAATTCCTGATATGGATCTATCACCCTTTAATTTTTATAACATATCTTAGCAAATTAGGGACATCTTGTTCTGTGGAGTTTCTTTCTCTACTCCAAGAAGAAAAAAGAATTTTTTTCTGAAAAACAGATCAGGCATTTTAACTTAACAGTAGTACCCTCTTTATTTTGCGTGGTAACCAGTGAAGTGGGATTACATTAACAGATTTACAGTAATACATTAAATTCTGTGTTTCAGCATACATATAGTTAAATTCACTCCCATACAGGAAACTTTCTTCCTAATTTATCAGACACTATCATACAATAAACTGAAATTTAGGTGAAGTCCGAGCAATAGCGAACTTCCTGTAAGTAACAGAAAAAGTTACAGTACAGTAATCACAACAGTTCTGCAACAATTCATTATCTCTATCTTAGAATAAATCTGTGTTAGCCTTTACTTATTTGTGTACATCTACTACTGTAGTTCATATCTAGCTGCATTATCTAGTACCATCTGGAAAGTGAACAAACTCTTTGTACAGTGACTTCAGTACTATATACTTAAGAGTGAGACTTGGAATACAGCATACTCTGGCAAGCTGAAACCAAAACTAGTGGTTATATTGAAACCAAACCTGAAAATATCTGAACAGGTTTTTAAATTTTGTTATGTACTGAAGTAAAAGATCTCATGTCAGTTCAATTTGATGCTGTATCAAGACATACAGACACTGGACCAGCCATTACCAGCAGTTGTCTACCCCAGGAAAAGGTAACACTGATTTCTGTTTTGAAGCACTGTATTTTCACTCATTTACTTCCTGATTATGGCTGTGAAGCTAGACAGTTTTGCATATATTTTAATACACAAATACTCTTATTTCAGTATAAAATCCTATCACATGCTTATCAATGAACAAAAGTGGTTTTATGTGATTTTATAACTGGTGTGTTTTCTACAGATTACCTCCTTATAGGCCTCACTGTGTTTTCCTCACTTCAAAGCCAGCCTGCAAAAATTATCCTTTGAAAACAATAGAAATTCCTTAGATTCACATAACACTTGAGAAACTCTGACTTAATGCTGTGACATAGTTGAAAGTCTTTGATCAAAGAATTTCACAATCTAAGCATGTAAAATATTCCGACCAATCTTTTTGTTTCTCCAGTGCATTCATTAGTCTTCTGCCAGTGTTTGAAATTTAGACTTTTTTAAAGCATCCTGTAAATTCAAAACCAATTTTTTTTTTCTCTAAGAAATCATAGCTATCAAACCCACAAAAATCTTGATTAGGAAAATTGTAATATTATCCGTATTATAAGGTTTGTCAGTAACTAGTAATTCATTTAAGAGGTCTAAACCAATGTTCTTCTATTACTCAATTTTCTGAAAATCTTTTAGTAGTGAATTTTCCACGTATTTCTGTTGCATCCCATAGGGATGCTGAGATTGGGCCAACAGAGCCCAGGACAAAAGGAGTCCGTTGGTGGGATGACCCTAAGACTAAGACATCTCCCTAGTATAGGGTGAAGTCCCAGAGGGCATTGCAATAATTATGTTAACATATGTATTTCCCCAGTTCTGCATTGGTTCACTGTTCTCCTCCCCTTTGTTCTATATATGTACCCCACCCAGAAATTTCNTCTCCTGTGACACAGCACTTGCCTGTAGGACACCAAACTGGCCTTTGTATTGTTTTCCTCCTTCCCTATACCCCCATTGGTTCCCTTACCCTTCCTCCGCCCCTTGGCCCTCTACCCACTGGACCTGGTGCTCTGCCTGCCCCTTTCTCCCCCTGTATAACCCCCTTACCCAGACTTTCCATTTGGCCCTTTTGTCCCTGGAGCCCTCCTGTGCTGGGCCCTAATGAAGCCATCACTGGACCTCTATAGGAAAGGCCCTTCTCTCCTCCTTTCCGCCGGCTGCCGTCTCATCCCCTGCACGTGTGAGTGAATGTGCCCCACTCCATCGGGAATGTGTGTGTGTGCTTGTGCTTTGTCTGGCCCCTCAGTGCTGAAGCAGCTTCCCCTGGCTGGGGACCCTTCTAGAAGGCTGCGGCACTCACCACCACTCCGTACCATCTTAGCATTTGGTTGAATTGTTTTGGGTTTGGGAATTTTTCTATAAAACACATTTTCCATCATGTATATGTACAAAAAAAGGTATATTTTTTCCTTAATATATTCCTATTAAAGTGCTTAAACTTGAAGCTTCACAGCTAACTAATTTGTTAAGATACTTACCCAACCAGAAAAACAATCTTAAATGGAGAAAACATACGGAGTATTTTTAACATTTTAAATTGTCTGAGGGTAAATTTTCACCATAGGTCCAGCCAAGTATACTGAAAAAAGAATTAAATGTCTTGAGATTAAATTAAGTTTAAGGAGCAATAATAATTAGCACAAAACATATCTATGACAGAAAATTGGAATAAAGCTTCTGGCCACTAAGAAATTAATTTCTAGGGCAGCATCCAAGATAGATAGCATGAGAAATGAAGCTAAAATGCTTTAGAATTATGCTTGGGTGGCATATAGAAATGATTGTGTGACAAAATTGGAATTACAAGAAACAGAAAATTAAACTAATTAGTTAAGTAATTATGTTTATAGGTTGGTTCAGCCTGACTAGGGTCACCCATAACCCTTCTCAAAACACGTCGTAGTAGGATGTACCGGTTTTGTTTTGTTTTTCTTTCAATGTCACCACACTGTTATGGATTTTTGGTTTTATTTTTCAGCTGTATGTTTGTTAAATATTGTTGGAGAGGATTACATGCCCTTGACAGGATAGCATCATGTAAAACAGATGATATGGATAATTTTATGAATCTGCGTAATTGATTACTCAGGCAACATCCTAGACTCAACCACCCAAGCAGACATCCCTTCCAGTCTTCAGTTCCAGTGTCCTCAGCATGGCCTGCACTAAGACTTCAGACACTGCTCTGTCTGTTGAGCAAGTTTCATTGGAGAAAAGATGAAGAATGTTGAGAAGAAGAGAGAGAATATAACATTATGCTATTACCAACGTCACAGGGTACCCATATCTGTAATGTTTTGTGGAAATACCTCATAGCCAGATGGATTTAGTAGACCTGCAAAAGTTTCAAGGGAACAAGGATGATCCAAGGATGATCCTACAAAATATCCCATAAAGCCTTATGATATAAGTACTCAGCCTCCAAAAAAGATAAGAATTTTAATCAGTTAGTCACTCTTTCTTCCCATTTAAAAACTACGGGGCAACAAATGACACCATCAGACAGTAGGCTAAGGCAAATCAAAAAGCAGTGTTTCTTCACTCGATGTACAGTTATATTGGTATATGTCATGGTTAAACCCCAGTAGGCAGCTAAGCACCACACAGCTGCTCACTCACACCTCCACACTGGGATTAGAAAGAGAATCAGAAGTGTTAAAGTGAGAGAACTCCTGGGTTGACATTAATACAGATTAATAAATAAAAGGGGTGTGAATAAACAAGGAAAGATGAAGAATTCATTCCCTATTTCCCATGGGCAGGCAGGCAGGTGTTCAGCCATTTCTAGGGTTTCATCACATGTAGCAGTTACTTGGAAACACACGTGCCATAACTCCAAATATCCCCACTTCCTCTTTCCCTCTCCTCAGCATTTATTGCTAAGCACGCGACCATATGGTATGGGATATTACTTTGGTGATTTGGGGTCAGCTACCCTGGATATGTCCCCTCCTAACCTCCTGCCCACTCCCACCCTCCTCACTGATGAGGCAGTGTGAGTCAAAATGCCTTGATGCGGATCAACACTGTTTTGGTGACAAATCCAAAATAGAGCATCATATGATCTCCTACAAAGAAAATGAACTACGTTCCAGCCTAAACCAGTACAGTATAATATGCAGAA